>JABASC010003672.1:0-13552 GCA_019776185.1 Plutomurus gul
TTCGTAGCACATGAACAGGCACAAAAGCAAAATGTATTTATAAGCACTAAGCACTGCTGAGAGAATGTGTTCTCGACGACTATAACGTCCTTCTAGCACTAATATGCTTTTAGACCATTTGGCATTCTCCCACTGTTGTTGTTATTCCTGTTTCTTGGCTTGGCTACCAAGTGGTAGACAGAAGAGAGCAATGAATTTATATTGTGACGCTAGGTAAAAGTATAATTTCCTAAACATATTTTACTGTAGACGGGAAGTCTTTGTGTCCCAACAACAGCAGAGAAAGGAAAGAAAGCGAGCCGTGCTATAAAGATAGTAGTGGAAGTAAAAAAGGGAGAGGACGACGGTGGAAGGAAAGCTCTTTCTTCAAAACAGCTGCAACACATTCAATAATTGCACAATCACATCACTGTAAAAACCAACTATTTTACATGCAACACTAAGCAGCTCAGTCACTCACTCTGCCCATTCTACATTTAACGGTGCAAACGTGTACTCGACTATTTGAATTACCCGTTGAGGAATAATCGGGGATTTCAGTGATTTCACCGGCACCCTCATTTACAGCTCACGTTGCATCAATTCTCTTCTCTCTCTCACACACACACAATCATAATCTCCACCTGATCTTGATAAAGGAACGATTAGTTTACTCGAGCCGTGAAATGTCCGTGTGTCGGTGACGAATCTGGAAAAGGGCGACCGAAACCAACAAATAGAACAATAAAAGCGAGCGAGAGGAAAAATAAATACACTTTAGCAGAACAGAGCAAAGAGGAAACGGGACGACAAAAAGAAGGGAACCACCATAACAAGTCAAAAAGCAAACTAACAAACAATCATGAAACCATCCACTAAAATCGTCCATTTGGTTTTCCCATCGTCAATATCACATCAACTGTAATATTACTGCTACCATTTGCCATTTACTATTGTATTACAGTACAAATACAAATATTTGGTGGCAGTCGATTCGTCTGAATGTGAGAACGGCAAGGTTAATGCTACTACTATGTTGCACTATGCAGGGGGGTGTCTGCACTGAAATAGTGAGTTTTACTGTATACATGGCATGAGTGTGCGCTCGTGATGTAAATACTACATCGTGGTAAATTGAGCCGAGCTGACAGAGTTTATTTTCCATCTGAGTAAGGATTCATTCATCCCTCCCTTTTCTTCGTTCTTCCAAAACGCACTCTGGCTTCATTAAGCATAAGAGATTTCCCGTGTTCTCCCTTGTAAAGTCTTAAACCAAAAATTAATCTTGCTTTTCTTCCCATTACCTTGAGAATGGCTACGCTTTTTCCTCTGCTGCAGATCCCATTTCCTCATTCGTCTCCCCGGGGTTTGACAACCAGTCGAACCTAGTGGAAAATAGCTGCTCGCAGAGTGATTAAAAACTGAGTACAAATCCATTAACAACAACAGCATACATTTTGTGTTGTAACTGCACTTTGTACAGAGTTATACACAAACACGTGAAAAAAATCTGAATCCATTATTTTATTATATTAGTTGGTACTATTTAAATTAGTAGTAAGGCAGGCAACTTATCAATATAATGCACAAAAAATCTATTTATTGCCTTCACTGTGTATTTCCTGGATCTGTGAATATATTTGCGATCAAATGGAACTTGTTTTTAATAAATTATAGTTACTAGTTTTATTTTGTGAGCAAACGTGCTCATTTTTCCAAACAGGACCTGACCTAGGGCAGTCAATAATTTGCACACATAATTAATTTGACGAAAATGACATCGTGTCTGACGGAACATTATGGGAGGACAATGAAGGTACGTTACTACCAATGAGTACGTGCATACGATAATCAGATTGTTTGCAAATGTATTTTGGCTGAGGCACATTTGCACACCTCCACGTGACAAGACCGGATATGATGAATGAATTAAGGTCGCCCTAATAGCATCATAAACATTTCTGCATATTACTATACGACATTCAACTACTAAGTGCTTAATAACGCACGCGCTAATATGAATGCAAATATGAAAATGTGTTTGGCCATGAAATGAATTACCGCTAATAACGCTTGATGGCCAAATTTAGAACTCGATACGTCATACGAGTTTGCCCTGCACAAATCGTTAGCCACATAAATAATAAAGGAAGGCTAAATCACATAATACCTACAGTATTATTACTGTGAGAGCAAATAATTTCCAAATCCTTGGAACAGACTTCTACTGCATAAACTTTTTCCAGGAACAACCGTCATATAAATAAAAGCAGGAAAGAAAAAGAAATTCCCAGGTCAAAGGAGACTTTTAGTGTTACAACGTGTGCTATGCACCACCACCACTAAAATCCAGGGAATTGCCTCCGTGGAGGGGAAGTCAATCGAATGCCTGAGAGTCAAATCAAGAACTGTAACATTGAACTTATTAGAATGACTGAAAATATTGAAAGTGATGAATGATTTCGTTGCAGAAACTCTCGTCTTTCTCTTTTCCATCCACCACCACCACTCTTTTCCTTGTCTCCTGTTGTGACTCGCACGCTTCCTCTTCGTAAGTAGGAATCGTTAACCCACAGTGCATATCTTATAGCGTAGGTGTGTAGCATAGCCGAGAGCGTAACACAATGACTGGTGGTGCAGAGTGAGTGAGACCATGCATCCGTCTATCTTACACGTAATATAATGCTTCATGAGTTTAATCTCAATTCAAGTCAAGTCAAGTGAAGTAAAGGAGCTTTAAGAGAGCTCCTTCCTGCTAAGATTACCATCCACTTCAGCGGGTGGCCTTTTTTAACACTTTAATTTGCTATAAAGCCTTCCTTCACTTCCACTTGCTATCCTACACATAACTTGACATGCCTGACTTTCTCCTCTTGATTCCCTTTCCCTCCACACTAAGAAAAGAGAAAGTGGCAGGGCAAGACCTCTAAAATACACACACATACCATGGCACCACCAACACTACCAACGATACGAATATAGTAATCACAAGTACATACATACATATTATGTATACGTACATACGAAAAATTTTCCAATAATATACCTTGTGTGCATGTGAGTTGCCTGGTAAGCCATTCGGGAGATTGAATTGGCCTCGCGTCAAACTTTAACTGTGAAACTAGCAGAGCCAAGCACGTCATGAAGTGAAATCAACATGCAGTCCGTATGGCCAAGTCACAATCACATCACCAGATGTACATACTACTTACGTAACGTAGATCGAACTCCGAATCTAATACCGTAGTGCAGAAGCAGACAGTATGTGATCTGAACTCTCAAGTTCAGGTTCACTCATTCCCAACGTTATGTTGTGCCCTATTGATTATTTTCTCTCTCTCTCACCATCGCATCCTTGCACGACAATCGTAAGTACTATAGTGGTAGTAGTCTTTTCCCCAAAATGTCTAAAAGTTAGTAGCACAATCTATCGCTGACCTATCCAACACAAGAGTTTCATTATTACCTTAGTTTTCGCATTGTTACGTAAATGTTCTTGATTAAAAGAGTTTATTGTACGGGTTATTGCCGGTTTAATCTGCACAAGTATAAAGAATTGCGATTTATCATGTCATAACCATAGAAAAAGCAAGAATGAAACATGACAGTGTAAAATGTGTCGTGCAGGGTGTGGTGGCTAAACACAAATACTGTACTATAGCAGTGGAAATACTGAAATCCAAGATTAGAGCAACATGTAATGAATGAGACACGAGAGTGTAGATCAAATTTACTTCATACTACATATAATGTATATTGTGCATCAGAACTAACAAACAAGCATCAGGTTAAGAACTAACTGCAAGACATGAAGAGATTATTATATTGTGCAGCCTACTGTCTCAGTTAGCAATGTGTGCAAAGAGGATAACAGTCCAGACTGTCCACCAGTCGTGAACCGTGTGCCAGACTGTCCGGTGGCTTTTTTGCATGAACCTGTGAAGAAACGTAGCGAGTTTCTCGCAGGTGGTCATACATACGTGACTCTGGCACAGTGTCAATCAATGAGCATGCGATCAGCGACCAACACTCCCCATTTAATACCACATATCTATACTACACATGGTCATGTTTTAGTTGCTTGTTACGGGGGGAGCATGTAAGCAGCCAATAAGTCTATAAATCCTGTTCAGTGGAAAACGAGGAGAGCCGTCCAGACGGTTGCTCTGACTGATTAACTGGTGGAGATCAATGAAGCAAAATGAAACCCAGCAATTAGGCAATGGAATCAGTCGACTTTAGTCAGAACAGGAGCTTTTGCCTTTTTGATTCATGGTAGTTGAGAGGAAAACTGTCAACAGCTTGAGAAATGATTTCTAGCTTTCTTCTTCAGCATAGGAGACATTTTGTTGGTTGTGTCGATGCTCGCTCTCTGTCTCTCTGTCTACAAGTGCAATATGCAAAAAGCAAGAGTTTATGTAGATACGGCAGGAGAGAAAGAGAGAAAAATGTATGGTGCAGGTTCTCATTCGTTTTTCGGAAGCAGATGGTAAGCCTCGATAGGGGCAGGGTGGTGATTATGATATAATGGATGGAATTAAAATGAAAAGTGTCTAGGTATTAATGTATTCGAGTGAAAGTGAGTTATTTCATGTAGTGCTTATAGGCGAACAAATTCCTAGAATTAGTCTCGACTCGAGGGAAGAAAGCGAAAAGTATGCCTTTCATTAGAATACGGTGGATTTTACCGAGAAAAATTAGATTGGACTGACTGGCGTGCCTTATTACTTAGCTGTACTGTATTTTTGCTTTATACTTATTATTATTGTGAATCGAGCGATGACTAGGATTTGAACTGGTTTTCAGTATTGTGTATTGGTGGGGCTGCGAAACAATGCAGGGACTGTTGTACACGCATCACATGGGTAACTAGGTAGGTAGGAGCTACGCAGTAGTTGAAGTTGAAAGGGAAAAATCTAATTCTCTTGACACCATCATAAAGAACACGAAAGGAAAGAGTCGAGCGTTTCAACATGACAATTTTCTTTTGCCCCGTCCCATTCCACAAATTATTCAATCGGGCAACTGCCACTGGTTCGTGTGGAAATAATACCCGGTTTTTTTCTATTATATTCAGATTTAAGTTGAAAACTAGGGGAATAAGGATTACATATAAGGTACGGCACCATAGGACGTGGACAGGACAATAGTGCAGTGCTGTTGCTTTGGAATTATCGTAGTGGATACGAGATAGTAGCACTTTTATTCTTGTTAGTGAGAGCGAGTGAATTAAGGATTTGGCTGACTGTGTGCGAACGTTAACAACAACGGGATGCGAGAGAATAATAAAGTCAAAGGTCTTTTGTCCAATGAAGCCGAGACAAGTCAACTGTGGTTAAGTCAAGGTAAGCCGATGAGGAAATAGCATGACCACTCCTACACTCAAGGGCACGCAATCAGAACGACCGCCTTTCCACATTTTTATTGTCTGTGCCTGATTCTCTCCTTATTTACCATGCACCATGCTCTATTCTACTCTTGCATGCCACTTTCTCAATGCATGATCAATATGTATGCTTGGTGCATGTAGCGTAGATGCCATTAAGCTGATTTTTCGTCGGTGACACTATTTTAAGTAATTTGAACCGCAGCTGACCCTTGAATTTATTGCCAGCGTGTGTGACTGTGGATTACTTATGGCACAGCACATATGGAGTAGGTACATATAAGAATTATAATTATCGAAATGAATTTGGTTCTTATATTTAATATTGGGGTATATTAGTATGTATTTATTAGGAATATGAATGAAGCAAAGAAGTTATTACACACACGTGAGGTTAACAAAATGTCCTGTGGACTTAACCTCTTGTGTATGTTTTAGTGCTTTTAACATTGTTGTTCAATGTTGACTATGGGATGTTGTATCAACCGGTTAAATTTAATAATGCGTAAAGAATTCACTACCGTGCAAAGACATGGAGAGAATATTCAGGTATGTGAAAGCGAAAGCAAACACCAGTGTTTAGTAGGAGCAGACAGTGTGATTCTAGTTTGGTGTTTAGATTTCAATTACGTAAATTCATACCTGTTTTGTCTAACGAACAGCCAACAGGAAATTGAGGTCGACAAATAGTGTGCAATTACATACAAGGAATAATGATTGCAAGTATCGTAAGCAAAGTGTGTCACGAAATCTTCTGGTGTGTTATTGTCACCCGAATCGGAAGAACGGTAAACAACAATAAGCTTAATGCGGTGGCATATTGGTATAGTTCTTCCTACCCTTGAATTCGGTGTATTCGTAAACCAGACGCCAATTTAAAAACTAGACCACGAATGCTTTAGTTTTCATTGCCAATGTGTATTGTCATAAAAGTGTGTCGCGAAAATTTAGGTAGATTCAATTAATTTCGAAATACCTAAAGTTATGTTTCCTCTTAAATAAATACACCAAATCTCATTTATGGATTCTCCAAAACAAGTTCAAATAAAAAATTATGTAATAACTATTGAGAATGTAACTTGTGTTATTTTTTAATGCATACCGGCATTCATCAAAGTGGAATATTACTATTGCAGTGTTATTCACTCATATGCACGTAATAAACGAGAGCAACATTTGTATTTAAAACATATGAGTATGTGGCGTCGTAATTTTGGAGATGTACATATTATTCCTCTTTTTTATTATCGAAATTCTCACTGAATGTATAATGGACTAATGGACAGATGTGATGTCACACTATCGGCATAAGCTCTTCTGTGTAAGACTGCTATGATGATTGGTAGCATATGGATTTCCATTTCGAGTATTAGCTGTGCTGTGCAAATATGTCATAAATTTTGAAGCTGTACATACAAACATGTGACTCGGGGCTACTGCTATTCTGTTCTCCATTCTTATTCTTACATTCCACGTCACTCACTCATCGTTCCTTCCATTGTAAACAGATGCATATTACTACAGAGCAGACACGTACAGATAAAGCAAGCAAGGTGACTTACTAGACTTAGAAGGATCCCGAACCAAAGCTAATATTGCCAGTGACATGACAATAGGAAAAATAAAGTGACAGGGCAAATGACATTTGTAGACACAATTTCGCACATCACAGCCCATTTGTATCAATAAACTCTTGACATTTAGCCAAGATTTGATTTATTGTTTGGCTGACACATACAAATATCAAATGTTTACTCCTCCTATGTACTAAATACTATATACTTATAATGCTATTCTTGTCATACTAATGTATGTATAGATGCTACTAACATTTTTGCATTTTCCTTGATAACTCAACGTTGAGCCAACATTCAAGCAAACTGGATAGACAAGGCAGTCCGAACCATACAAGAACAGGCACGCAAAAATATACTTACTAAATACAAATACCGGGGAAAAGGGAAAGCATTATTGCCTTTACACTATTATAGTATAGTAGTACTATACTATAATAGTGTGCCTATTTTACTACAAAATCTGTTGATACGTTACTGAAGAACATGTGAGACTGTGCGTTGGAAAAGGAACACACGGGGGCATATGGAGAAATTAAGCATACACATGTGATATTTTGTGAAATATGATTTTTCAATCGGAGGTTTTAAAATATAGTAATTCCTGAGAAAATGTTCTTTTCTTTACAAATCACCTAATGTACGCCCCACCCCCAACGAAAATGTGGGATGTGTATTTAAAAATCTGGATCTTCGAAATCAGATAGTGATTCCTAAGAAAACATTCTTTTCTCTATAAACCAGAATATAGGGGGGGTATGCCCCCCAAAGTCATTCACCAGTATTTGAAAATTAAGGTCAAATTTAGTGTATGATTGCATGTTACTTCCCAAAATAACATTTGTCCGCATTTTGCCTACAATTTTATTATTGTGATCAAATTTGCAAAGTTTAGCTCCTTTTAGCTGTACTTTCATTTAGTAGATTATTCGTGATGCCAGAAAAGATGTCAAATGTATTTACCTAATACATAATTTATTTAGAAATTTCATTAATGAAAAGAATTTTTGTTGAGTAACGTCTAACGGGTTTTTCATTTACTTTTCACAAACATCAGATTCTTCTCATCTTCCCTATTCTTTTTGCATAAAAATGGCATTATCAAGCTTGTATCAGTGTTCCGCGATTTCTGTGCAGCTGTAAATCTTCAGCTTGCTAGATCCGTGGTAATGTGTGTGAGAGTGAACGTGCGAGACTATTAGTATTGGGTTATTACTTGCAAAAGGATCGAAATGGCCATAACGCAGACTACTTAACACACGACATCGCATTACATAACAGAACATAAGGCATTTGCACTAATAGTTATGATAGTGTATTCATCATAAAGCATTTTATTTGCTTTTAGTTGACTTTCCTCTCCTCTCCGCCTTTATTCACGTACTAACTACATACACTCTCAAGAGCAACGCTTGGCTTTATTATTCTTGCCCAGTACCGCGAAACGTATAGTTTTACGTGTAGACATTAACGTGCTATGTGAGTTATTCCAAAAGAATAGGCATTGTGTGTGTGGTGGGTAGTACAATTTCCTATATATGCTCAATCCTTACAATGTGTAGCCCAGAATGTATAAATACATAATATGCAGAAGCAATATGACAGAGAGGCTAACTAACACATTACAGTATACCACTTTCTCCCTCAGAGTTCTATATGTGGGTAATAATGGTCGTATCGCTATTATTATAATAATATTATAATAATGCTCAGCTTTTCTATTGCAATTCCACGACTATTCTCGACTTTCTCGATAAGCTGAAAGATCCGCGTGCACGTACTCCATAAGAATAAGACATATTGATTTTCTCCTGCTCTTTACTGTTCTGTTGGCATTGAGACTTCATTCAATGCAATGCTAATGTGAACTATCGTACTCTTTATGAGTTAATTCACCCCAATTGTCAGCAGCCTGTAGTCATTCACCACAGAGTCACAGAGAACAGAGTTCATTTTTGACTAGAGACTCGTTAACGGGTCTCTTGAATAAATGACCAAGCCAACCAAAGTCATAATGCTAAGCCAAGTCGCAGAGGAGCGACGAATAAAGGAGAAATCGACTCACGGAGACGAAGCTTATTATGCTTTATCATTTTCACGAATATGAAAATCAGTTGATTTGTCTGGGCGCACCGTTGATGCTGAGAAGAATTCTCTGCACTTCTCTGTGAGAGGCAGTGAACGTTTCACAGTAGTTAGTTTAGTTGCCTATATGTAAATGGTAGAATAAAAGTACTTTCCCTGTAGTTCGTCAGTAAATATGCAAAAGAAAGCTGCAGGAGAAAGCATATGGTAAATCCTTGCTGTAAAAAATTCTCTAGTTTTCTCTCCCGTAGAAATTTCCTCACTCTTTATATACAAATGTATTGTAAAATACATGGATATACAGGATATTGCATTACATAACAGCATTAGAGAGAAATTTTGGCTGTGTGCACCTTGGCGCGAGGCAACGGTTCTGATCGTGCTACTCGTGTGTGTGTGTATTTTTGGCTGGATTGCGATTAGACTGTGTGTAAAGTCGCGGGAGGACTGTGTGCATACACACACACATCACAGCCTCACGATCCACGATGTCGCTCTAATGCCAAAACTGATATGCTATTCTATGAATACATGATTAGGATTGCTGAAGGAAATGAGCTGGCTGATGACTCCCTCAACAGACGTCAGCGTCAACAATCGCTATAGGCTACAAATTGTGACTTTCCCTTTTAGAAGTCTCTCGTATTCATATTAAACAGTCATATTTATACAAAAGCATAACGTATTCGGGTGGAATAGCTACAAAATGCTAGAGTCTGCTTCTCCATTTATTTACAAAGGTAGTTAGGGTCTTTATATTATTATATACTATAAGGTATATATCGCCGACGAATTGCTTTTCTTCACACATGTGCAATTTTTATTTGCAAATTTTGTCGAGAAAAAACCTACTATAATAATAAAAAAGCTCTGACAAGCTAACACATTGTATGTCATATGCTATATATAAATTGCTAATGTGTAGGCATGCACGTGTATAAATATTTATACCAGGGGCTCCCACCGTACAGTTAAGTACACGACTTTGGGCGACGACGGGAGAAATTGCAATACAGGCCCTATCTTTTGTATAGAGGTCAGGCCAGTTCTATGTACATACTACAAATAGGCCAGACCTATTGTTAGCTGTTGCTATTATTATTACTACTAGGACTGTACCTACATTTGGAGATACAATAGGTTATACGTTGTGCAGGGTCTGGTACGTAGTACAGGAGAGTACAGCTGCTGATTCCTATTTCTACATGTGAACAACTAGTTACTACAAAACTACTAACAATCCACAAGAGAGTGGACTCGTCCTCTCCATGCTACTTATTTACTGTACTAGAAGCACGCTGAATCGCTTCTCCGTATCTTTTAATAGTGCCAATGTAGTAACACGATGAAAGTAATCTCTGCCTTTCTCAGGCTTACAAATTAGCTGCATTAAGATCTCTTTTGTTGACAAAATAATGTTTCTCCTCTTTAAAGTGGGAAATAATTTTCCCTACAAGTATCCTTATACTTACTTATAGGGAGAGGCTCTGGTTGACTCCACATCCAATGTATAAGTGGTTGAGATGGAACAGATGAACCGACTGGTTCTTTGCTACGCTCTCGGCTAGTCATGTCGTCGTATGTGTGTGGTGAAAGTTCGGCTGCACTTTATACCATTGCATTTCGCAATGTGTCTGGTGCAAAATAGACCCAGTGCAATGTTGTTAAGGTATTAGAAGTATATGATACTTATTCCATTGTAAGCTTTATTCTGTATGTGTGACTATAGTATTTCCACTGTGTGTACAGTTTTACAGAGCATGGCCATTGGAATTGCGAGTAGCCTTGCTTTAGCATTACGTACATACTACAATTGTGTTGGAGAGCATAATGCAGTGTTAGTGCCATTCCTTCATCGTCATCCAATAGATTAAAATAACTACCAATGCACTTGGCAGAACACTTTGGTTCCCTTGTCATTTGTTGCGATTTCCAGTGATTTACTTGAAATGGGAACTTGGTCTTTTCACTCTCTACTAATACTTACTAGGCTATTATATTCGTATCTGTAGGTTTTTAGTAGTCCGGCACAGCAGCTCAGTTTCGCAAGTACCGCTGTACACACAGTAATAATATAGGTTGGCTAACGACTGACAGAATACATCGTGTGGTGGTGGTGAAGTAAAACCGAGTAGTTGCTTTGCTTAACATGGGCATGCCATTTCCATAGACAATCGGGGATACTGGAGTAGAGCAATGGCACTGAAATAAACTGTAAAGTCTCAAAGTACTTCGCTCTTCCTCTCTCTCTCTTTGTGTGTACTGTACACACAAAGTGTCTAGTCTACAGAGTAAATACACACACGTCTGTGTGTTGGAGCAATGCACCCTCAGCTTGTATGTATGTACTTTGTCGATGTTTATAACTGCATTTTTATGGTATTTTATAGCACTTATTATCTAATATACTCCAGTTAAACATACATGTATTGTGGGAAGTACCCATTCGGGGAAAGGTCAATGGATTCGCTTTCAGTTTCAATGCTGCTCCCTACTTTAACTTTCAGTCTCGCCCTCTCTGTCTGTCTGTGTGTGTGTGTGTGCTGAAAAATGTATTAAAAAAGTTTCGCGAAGCTTAACTGATTCGTTCCAACCACTATTATGTATTATTATGTCCTTATACACTAATCGTGTGTCATTAGTCATTATATTTATTTACTTTACGATTTTCGCACACCATGCTGTTTGTGTGTGACTGTATGACACATTTACGGTATAGTGCGACCCGAATGATGTTTTTTGGGCTGTTCTGCGTTCTGAAGCTTCTTTTTGTTTGATGACGGAACTTATTTTGTTACAATATTTATTGTAAAGTTGACAATTGGAGGGTACCACAACCAACCACCTTAATTATCGTCAATATAATTTTCTTATTTATAATTTCCTGTAAATAAATGTAAAAACTTTCGCTCCGTTTACCAAATGTATATTCCGTTGCCATTTTATTAATTGTTATTTCAACAGATAAAAATTCGAAATTTCGAGTAGATATTGTCACCTTGCAATGCAGTTTTATTAGCAAAATGTCATTCTTTGAAATATGTGAAAAAGTACGCAAAAGTTGGGTGAGTAGCCGGAATTTTGTTAGCATAGTTCTGGCAATACATCGATGAAATATGCAGTACAACTGCTGCAAAAGTCATTAATTGCAATATAAAATGTGATCTTTTGGCTACCGCACAATGCCGAGGGGGAGTAATAAAATAGCACACATCTGCTAATAGATACAAAGAAAGAGTACACATAAATGTGAACTACCACCAGCACAAGGTAAATGACATGTTGCTTAGATTACTGGCCACAGATAGCAAATCATGTAATATTAGCTGTATTGCTTTTGGAGCATTTACCAGAATTGATTGTTTCAGAAGGGGTGGACCATGTCACTGTACGGTGTACATGTACAAAGAGCGAGACAGAAAGTGTGATTGAGAAAGGGGAACACAGCATTACAGCATTATTATTGCTGACTGAATGAAATGGTAGTTAGATATATAGATATAGTAGATGTGTTCTGACGACAAGAGACCGTCAGCGTCCAATCTGTAAGCATGGACCGGCATCCAGTGGAAACTGTTCCCTATTTGTGGCACATAGGCACACACTCACAGACTCACAGACACACAGACAGATAGTGTGGGCATATTATGACGTAGGCCGCACCAGTCGGACTGAATTTAGCCGGCGAGCAGAGAAGTCAACCGATCGAGGTCGACAG
The DNA here is from genome assembly GCA_019776185.1 of Plutomurus gul. Classification (NCBI taxonomy): domain Eukaryota; kingdom Metazoa; phylum Arthropoda; class Collembola; order Entomobryomorpha; family Tomoceridae; genus Plutomurus; species Plutomurus gul. Next base: position 12,743 of record JABASC010003672.1, read on the forward strand.
AGTGAAATGTAATGGAAAATTTATTGGGTCTTTATGTGATACGACGTTGTCATTACTTTTATTTTATGACTCCATTTGACAATTAACTACCGACTAACGGCCCATCATGCCCTTTGCCTTTACCGTCAACTCTACTTCGCCAATTGACGGTAATTTAGTCTGACGTAGGCACCCACTACTTCTACTAATACTAAGTACTATGTGTGGCTATGCGTACTTATTGTTCGCTTCTCACTTTCTCTCACTTTCTCTCTGGATGTGTCTCTGTTTGGGCTCGCACTACTATTGTTTCCTTGCTCCCGGTCCCTTTTGTTGACGTTGTCCGCATCCTACGCACTTTAGCAAACTTCAACAGCAGCATTGCTCATGGCTAATTCTGAAATTGATCATACTTCACTTTTTGTATTATCTAAGGCAGTGAGTTAGTGGGTTGAGTAAGTGATCGTGGGAATTTTACCGTTCGTTGAACGAATTACATGGAATTTATTCGGTTTCATTGAACTCGAATCGATGACTATAGGAATACACTCTTTAATGTACTAATGTCCACTTCTTCGACCAATAGTAGTTGCATGTATTTACATGCGTAAAAATGTAACAGTCCCAAACGCATTTGTACCTACACCACTTACTGTATTCAGAATTTATAAGAGCTGTAACTATTACCAGCTAGTGGTTGACAGAATCGTAATCCTTAAATGTTTACCTACCTGTGTCGCACATCATTTTTATAACATTTCATAATGGGAAACAAACATACTTGCAAAGTTTATAAGGGTATACAGATATATAAAGTATAAAGGTATATCT
>JABASC010003673.1:0-13550 GCA_019776185.1 Plutomurus gul
ACAATACCAGATATATTTTTTTGTGACTTGTAGGAAGAACTTTCCCCAAGACAGGACAAACTGTTGTCGTTCACTACACTGGAACATTTCAAAATGGCAAGAAATTTGATTCGTCGCGTGACCGCGGAGATCCATTTAAGTTTCGTATAGGAAAGGGCGAGGTCATCAAAGGGTGGGATGAGGTGAGGGTAGTGTGAATACTTGTCTGATTGAAGGAGAACTTCGAGAACTGTTTACCAAATTACCAATGTTTGTTGCTTTCACACAGGGTGTTGCCCAATTGAGTGTTGGTCAACGTGCTACGTTAACATGTTCTCCGGATTATGCATACGGGGCTCGGGGTCATCCTGGTGTCATTCCGCCTAATTCCACCCTCATCTTTGATGGTAAGTCTTTACTCTTTACGGTTTCTATTATCGTAAGGTGAATGGGCATTGACTTATGAAATGCCCAGCCCAAAATTTAGAAAAAATGCCAAGCCCATAATTTAAAAAAACCCGCTGCCTTTTAAATCCACAAAAAACCTGTCTTAAAATTTCCATCGTGTTATGCATCCCACGTAGCGGCGAAACCAAGACTGACAATTTAATTCAAAGCTTTATTGTCATATCAGTCAGCATAGCAAAATACTGTTCTCCCCCAATAGACCATAAAAACATGAGACAGAACAGACAATGAGTTTAGTGGTTTGAGCCAGATTAAATTTTATGATCATGGGAATCATAAATAAATAATTCCGACCTGCAAATCCCATTCTGATTTTTTTTAATTCCCAGCCCAAAATTTTCCAAAATAAAATGCCTGGCTCACCGCTGGGCATTATGGACATTTTTGGATGCCCACTCACCTCTATTGTAAACCCGTTTATTGCGTTTAGTAATACAAATTCTTGGATCTAATTAATAAAAACAATTTACTTGTTAACAGTGGAACTCATCCGTGTAGAACCGTGAATGCCATTTAATTCGACACTATCCATGTCTTGTAATGCCGTCAGCAACTAAAATTGGCACTTAATCATTAAGCATGCAACATTCTACCAACAATCTCCTTCCTTTTTGTGGCACTTGGGATAATTTCCACTATCTTGAATTCCTACCTCTATTATTTAGGTCAATAGGTCCCTGTATTAGAATTTAAATTTAAATACCTTTAGAATAATTGTTTTTACGTGGCCAAAATTATTAACACTTTTCCAATTGGTTAGACTAAAATAATGTAATTATCCTCAAACCGTATAGTGTCTACGCTTAAAATACATTTATTGTGTGCTGTCACAATTCACGTACGAAAATACTTAATGATAGTTTAATGCATTCGTCTCTTGTAGAATTCAAGTGAATTACTTACAAATTAAGGAAATCTACGAAATCTCTCAGTATGAGTAGGAGAATAGATCAGAGTTTTTATTGCATGCGTAGTTCTTCGTTATATTTGAAAATTATAAAAACTCACTTCCAATGAACTTCAAGAAGGGTCTTTCCTCGAGTTCAAATTGTTCTGCAATAAATAAATGTAAGGTGATCTATTGTGTACTAAATACTAATTATTAAATGTAAACTGAATGTGAAACTGTAAAAATGGTTCGAGTAACAACATTTTACAGTATCTCTGTGACGGAAGTATCATGTGATTCATGAGAATTCTACTAATGAGATTTTAATTTGCTGCTATTAAATTTGTGTTAAATAGACATTAAAATACTTTTCATGTTCATAAATTTTCGAGTTTATATTGGAGTTTGCTTGTGAATCAAATTGTCACTTATTAAATTCTTCAATGTATGTACCTTTCTTAATAAATTGATACTGACAATGAATTCGTTTAATTGTTCATTAAATTATTTTACATTCATCTGAAATTAAATTAAATTCGTTTTTATTTATGTGTCTGACCCCAACATCATTACAGTTAATACTGATTTCCATGTGAAGACACAACAAATAAAAGAAGGAAGACAAAGTAATAAAATAATTTTTTTGACAATATAGTTGCAAGTATAAACTAATATAAATATACATAATCAGATCTTTTCCCAACAATGAGGGATTTTACCATAATCAAATAATCCCAAATCAGATATTACACAGAATATCTGATTGCAGGTGGCACATGTTACTACTTATTTAAGATTCAATACTAAATATGTTTATTTGGTTGACCATACATTTATATAAGCAAAAATACATATTAAAACAAAAAAAAATGTAACGAGTGAGTAAAAAAGAGTAATCAAATGTGCACAAATCAGTAGAGGTCAGTCAAAATCAAATGTGGGTTGGCACAGCCCTCCTATTGCATGAACACTTCCGGGAGGACACGCTGAGGGAGGCACACTGACGGCTCGTAAACTAGACACTACGCAAGTAGGCAGACGGACGTTCCGTTTAAATGTAATTCTTCCAAAAGGTGCTGTACAATTCGATTTCGGGTGTGGCTCATTTAGCTCAACACATCCCCAGTTCTTGTAAGGAACAAATTCAGCACTAGAACTTCCTGTCTGTGTGCAGCGATTGCGTTGACAAGTGGGTGTTCCGTCACGTCTAACGTCCACCCATTTACCTGGGTTGCAATACCCCTGTTGAATACAATTTTTTTAGCATTTCTTAAGATAACACCTCTAATCTCAACTTATTTTAAGGGCTTTCAAGGATTTAAATGAATAAAATTGGCTTCATCCAATGTTTTTTTGTCTGAATGAGGTATACTCGTGCACAAACATGTACAAAACATTAATTTTTGAATTCAGTCAGACAAAATGAAATCTGGATGCTTTTAGGCTTACTTGTTGGAATATGAAATAGCATTGATTATCCTGTTTGTAGTATATCAGCATTCTCGAATGCGTTTTATCGCAGTCGCAATATCCATGAATTTGGTCATTTTCCAAGTTGTAAAATATCATGTTGTTTCCACAAGGCCCCTTTTCGCCTATTCGGTAGCATTTCCTACCATTCTTGTCGTAGCGAACTGAGTCGATGTCGTCCTCCGCAAGCTCAGGGCATAAGTGCTTCCTTTGTAGAGAAAAAAAGTTAGTATCTGTAATTAATGAATTCGATCGCTTTATTACATGCAAAAAAACAATCAATGATACTTACAGTTGTTCTGCTGGACTTCTAGTAGAAGATGGTTCATTCCTGGTAGGACTTCTTCCTCCTTCCGCTTCTCCAAATAGGAGAACGACTACCGTAACCAAGAGACATAAAGCAGAAACGATTATAGCACCCATAATTCCCCTACTCATTGGAGAAATTAATCTCAAAACGTTTTGTAATAATTGAAAATGTCTTAATATTCTAAATATTAAGCGTGCTCGTGAGCTGTCAACGTGTAATGTGAATTCGTTTCATGCAAATTTGAGCCTTATATGGATTGTCGTAATGCTTGCAAACATCAACCAGTGAAAAAACTAAGAAATGTGTCTGCAATCAGTGTTTTTTTGGTTAAGAACATTGAAGTTCACTTTAAAATGATGACTAATTGCAAACCACCAGCTACAACTTGTTGGTTTAGGATTATTCTGTTTACCTCAACTACTTAATTCAATAAAGTAGTAAGTCGGAATTTGGTTTCTATATAGTTTCCGCTATATAAGTACTGGAAGATTAGAGGCATAAAGCAAGCTAATGAAATGAAATTATATATATGTTGGTTCTGGCGATAAGCAAACGAATTTTATGACGTCGCAGCGTAGTCATTCTATTTTGGTGTATTTTCCCACTGTACGCTTCTGAGAAGATGAAGTGGATATTGGATAGCAAGAAGCAGAACAAAAAATTGTTGACATAATTGTAATGGGTTCATAATATTATTATTAGCACTCCCGGTGAGACTATTTACATGCACAGAGTGCAATAATTCATTCTCAATATCTCCATTCTCTTATATAGTGGTAGGAGAAAGATATTTTTATGCATTACGTGTGATTACGTATTAATACTGCTAAACCTTTTCGGTATGGAAAGTGTAGAAACACCTGCATCCTAATCCTAACTATATAATATATATATACCTATTCAGGTCGGTGGTTATATATGTGGTATCTTGTAGTCTGTCGTTGTAAAACGAAATGTTATCAAAAGAAATTGTGCTTTAGGAAGCTACATTTTCCCTTTGCAGAATTTTCTGAAGCAAAACCAAAACCATAAGCAGTTTATCAAACAATGGTGGCATTTCTATTGTAGTTTTGGTATTTATGACCTATTTTGATGACCAATATCTGAATAGATGGCTGTTTTTTTGCAATGAATGCTTAAAAATATATATAATCTGTTGTATGAGTTCCTACGTACAAACAAAGGAACAGGAACATATTCAAACTGCACAAATATTATCAATGCTCTCACATTCATTACAACAATTTTCTTCTACATCTACATATGTACGAGTATAAATATCGGATGATTAGATATTCTCATCATTTTTCTGTCCTCGTAATATTTTCCTGTATCCTATTTCATTTGGACGAGATGTGGTTTGTTTGCACACTTTCAAGAAAATGTGAGATAACATAAATATGTTTTATGTGAACATGTCAATGATAATTAATATTTTGTAAGTGATTGATTATAGCAGCAGGAAAAAATGCAAATTATTGGTAACGTTTACTATATGACAAGACCGGAGCATGATTGTTTTCTGTCTTTTCTTTTGCCTATACAATCAACCATTATCGATTTACAAAGCAACTGGTTTACATATGAACGAATGTGTGCGCATTCATGGAATACATAGAGTACATAGTACACTGTAATATTGGGAGCCGTTACTTTGTGCCGTAACCACAACAAATAGATACAGAAGAAACACTTGACTTACACATTCCAAGTTTAAATTTATGAATGATCATAAGCATTTATCTGAAACTTTGGCAAACGTTGTATTTAACTATTTTTGCTAACAAGAAGTGATATGGAGCTTGACGGGAAACAGGTTCGTGTAGGAATAATTGGAGGCACCTGTGTCGGAAAAGTAATGACAACAGAAATTATGTACTTTAAAAGAGCATCCCAATGTTATTAAAATCTCAATCTACTACCAGCTAATTAGCTAATATTTAACATTTTTAACTCTTATACACACAGTCGTGCATAGTGAGAAGATTTTCAGAAAACACATTTCATGGCAGCCAATACAATCCCACCCCAGGAGTTGACTTCGTATCAAGGAGAATGAACATAAAACCCTTGGGAACAGTGACATTGATTATCGTTGATATTGGAGGGGCCGCCATCGGCTCCAAAATGCTCGATATTTATTTACACAACATTGACGTAAGATCTGCAAATACCTGTATCCTGTATCATGGCTTTTGAATGTACTGCCTTCAGTCGTATCCAAATGTACATGTGTTGTATACATGATTTGCTCAAACATATTTATATTGAAAACTTCATTAGTTTCTTTATAAGCATTTCTGTGTAATGCTTTTTATATGAAAATCTGATATTTACATTCGATGATTCAATGCTCAGATATTTTTGTTGACGTACGATATGACGAACACGGGATCCCTGAATGAACTACGGAAATGGATTACAGCATTGGTTTCTTGTCCCGTTGACAAATCTGAAGCTTCTTTGGCGCTGGTCGGATCCAAAGGAGACTTGGAACATTTGAGAACAGTTCGGTTGGATAGTCATACGCGCTTTGCCCAAGAATTCAATATTCCCTTGTCGTTTCTGGTGTCAGCCAAATCGGGGGAATCAGTACGATGATAAAATCAAATGTCTCATTAAAGTTAAAAAGGTTTACTTGAGGTTTATTTTTTTATCTCAATATTTCAAAGGTTCAGACATGTTTTACCAAATGTGCCATTTATCATCTGAGTCCGGAAGCCAAGCAGCGTGTCCGAGACCATCAAATACTACAAAGTACAATACCAAAGAGGCAGTCATTGCCACCTCCTAATCATCCACAGGCTATCCCTGGGATGTCACAGGCAGCAGCTAAACCCATGTCACAAGTTGAAGATCCAAATTCTACCGTATGCAATGTGCAGTAAACATCCAAATTACTGCACTGAAGAAACATGAACAGAAACTCAACAATCTCAAGTTGGAAAGCATGTATATATGTGATGTGAGTTAGTTATATCACCAAAACCACGGCTGTACTTCAGAATTCAACACAATGGAGCATTTAGTAGATTCGTTTAATTGTTTGTTATGTATTAAAGGGAGAGTTTATGAATTAGTCCCGATTGACTGTATATGCAACTTTTATTATGGAATTTAGTTCGAGTATTTCTAATTTTATAAATCTGAAAGTGATATTTGTATTTGTATAAATATAATTCTACATACTTATCATCTTTTTTTATAAAAGAGTTGACACTTTTTTGCACACTGTTTGTTTATCGTGCGAAATGTGAATATGTAGCAGAATACTTATAGTAAAAAAGCATCAATTATTTAGTCACAATTCGAATACAAATAAATGTGTGCCCGTGTGCGTTGATGTGCAAACTTTTATACAGCACACAATGTGTGCTGTATCTGTATATCACATATGTAGATGGCCAAATTACATACTTTCATGTAATTTGATTGTAATTAAATTACACGAATTTGAACATTCATTTGTACGTTGTAGTAATTTCAGAGAAATGTGCACTATGTAATTAAATTAAAATTGTAATTTCAAACTTTCAATATAATTTGTAATTGTAAATTGGAGTCATTTGGTTATATATTACATGGCCAAAAATTACAATTAAATTTTATGAAAGTAATTTGGAATTTCATGGAAATATTCACTCGTGTAATTAAATTACAATTGTAATTTCTAACTTTCAATGTAATTTTGAGCCATGTTTTTGGCCATCTATGACAATACAGCTCTATTTCCAAGTTAAATAAATGATAACAGGATTACACTTACATTGGAAAGTATAAACACTCGTGCATCATGCCAAGATAGTAGTTACCGGCACCGGGACAATTCACATACATTTAGCGATACGGAAGGATTGATTGCAAAATATTAATCTGGGTTATCGAATATCCCCTTTTTGTATTTACCAACTGATACAAATATCTACATTATTGATGTAAGGATGATACCAAATTGAGTTATTTCAAACAGTTTTGAACCAAAGAAACAGATACGAAATACAACGGCATAAAATACTTTGTACGACCTGTTCTTATTAAAATATTTACATAATGCAAGTAATGCACATATTGGTAATCCCACAAAAATTTCGTCTATTATTAAGAAAAGGGCACAATTATCACCTGCAAATACAGATAGTGTAACAAAATAAGAATATTTCTTCTTGTTTGCTGTTAATTTTTCAGTGAATTAATAAACCGTGAAGGTTTGGGGCTTGGGGCGCTTTGTTGCCCCCGTCTCCAGCATGTTATATAATAATTGATATGAAAACACATTTCTAACTTTTGAGTTTTTAATTCATCAGTCAGTTTGTTTCAAAATACTGATGAACGCATATTTTGCTCCTTTATATATTTCGAAAACACAGGTTCCGAAGGCCTAGTATGAATGAAGTAACGCCAAAGTGTTCGGCTCGGATCGGAGACAAGGAGTTGGTTATGGTACATGGTTTGAGTTACTACAGAGGCGACATCTACTTTATCTGCATTCCCTATGCTTTTTCTGTAGCGCTCGACTTAAATTGATAAGAGAAGAATGCTATCAACCGCCAAAGGGATTACGATTGTTGTTCATTAATCAAATAGATAACGATAATCTTTTTATATTGGCAGTTTTTACACGTTGGCACTTTTGATTATTGACTTTGCTTCTCTTTTAATTTCTTTTCGATTTTACGGTCGTCCAAACAGCAGGTCAAAAGTCGAGCAGTTAGTTACATCTTACATCAAGTCAAGTGTCTTTTTTAAATAGGCTCAATAGAAATGGGTGATGATCCAAAGACTCTTTCCTGGGTGCCATTTTCTGGAGGAGGAAGACCCAAATTCGCTGTACATGCTGGAATCGACGGAGGTGACAAACTTTTCGTTGCCCGTGCTTATCATGAAGGTAGGTGCCTTGAATATCATATATAATACATATAATATCAAATATAATATCAAAAACATGCATGTATTATAATTTCGTGTGCTAACATAAAGGTGCCTTGGTGCCCGGAAAATTGCATGTAGGACACAGTCACGTCTACATTCCCTAGTAAGTCTTTCAATTAAACTATTCTGCAAATACTAATATTCACTTGTATTGCTACTATTGCCACAAAAAATTGTTAAGGATACTAACGATATTTAAATTTTTTTTAGCAATATGAAGGAGGAATCCAAGTCGGATTATGAGGTGATTTAACAAATACTGCCTATTAAAAGGTGTTTTAAAACCGTTTTTTAAAGCAGGCAAAGTATACATAGATTAATATTTCATTTATGCAATCAAGGTATTGATTGCTCCTCCTGCAAGTTTAAGCTGGGTTGAAGGAAGTGGAGGAAGCATTCCCGATCACGCCGTTGTGGGTGGCTACGAACCAAACGGCGAGGCTATCTACATTGGCCGTGCCATGCACGGAAATACTGTGACTATTGGAAAGGTGCATCCCAGCCACGGATGTTGCTATGTTGCTTACGGTGAGACCTAATTTCTTAAAAGAAAAGAGAGATGCATTTATTTGTAATGTAATAGAATTAAACATTTCTGATAAGAATTTGCAAAGTTAGTCGAATGTCGTTTGTGAAATAGTTAAATCAAAGGTTTATTCTTTTGTCTTTCAGGCGGAGATGAATTAAACTTCACCGAGTACGAAATTTTAGTTAAAAATGCACTTGGTCGAATGATGAATGTTTAATTTTTTCTGCAGAATTTTTTTCTGCTGCCAGAGCCATTGCAAATAAATTGTCTTTTGAATTGAATTGATTTAATATCATGTTTTAACCCTTGCTTCTTCATTCTAATCCACCTTAATTTACTTTTCGGGCTCAGCACCTCCAGAGATTGTAACTGTTTGATACACTATTACTAACTATTACCATACATATTATATGAAAATAAATGGTACTTAATAAGTATCCTAAGCACGGATTTTTCAACATTATACTTTAGGTTCATTATGTGCTAAATTTCCCCCTCACATTCCAACGTAATAACTTTTTTTTCTCAAGTGTGCTCAACAATCTGATGCTAATTTCGAGGTAGAGGAAGCACCCAGCCTTATATTAGATAGATGTCTATGGAAGCACCTGAAAATGTTTATTTGCTTATTACTTATTAGTTTGCACATAAAAATATTTCTGCGGAAATGAAGTTATGACCTGGTAAAGGTTACGGTAGGTCGAATGTTAACATTCAATATATGAATTAAATAAAGATTTTTAGACCTTGTGCAAAAAATTTGTATTAAAAATTCACCCAAAGACAATTTTTTCGCTGTGCATGCGTAAAGCTCCTCAGTGCGGTTCCTACCCTATATTTCACTATATACCTAGTTAAATATTTCGGGAATCATTCATTCAATATACGATTAATTTCGATTCTAGCATAATAGAACCTAACGAATCCGGTGTTAGATTTACTATTTCTATTTCACAGTCCCCCAAAATCCGATTTGGAGAGGAAAAATTGGCCGATTAATATTGAGGTTACCTGATTTAGTGTAAAATTCACTTGTGGAACCATTGCATATAACTATGACGTAAAAATAATTTTTTCAATACCCCTAAAATTCGGTTTTTTCAGGATATACGGGGAACGACTGACCCTTTTTTCAAAAAGGGGTTTCAGATTCGAATTCAATGTAAAAAAAATACAACGATCAATCAAAAACGGAATTTAGAACTTTTTTGATCTCCGATGGACCATAGTACAGTGAATCGCGGGGACAACGTGTGCCTTCTCTAGGCTGTCGTCTAACTTTTTTCCTACTATAACGTTTGTATAGTCGTTCACTAACGCCCTCGCATATGAACAGCCAAATGCACTCGATCATGAAAGTTCTGAGTCTTTTTCTTGGTTGAATGTACCGATTTTAGTTGTCTTCAGCCAATAATTTTCGGCATATGGCCATTATTTTAAGATCCTCTGTTCAGTGGTGGCTCGTGTGGTGACCACTATCGTTTCGTTTCCATCTTCAACCTGTGGCAGTATCCGAAGGCTTAGAGTTCTCATATAGGTAACTTGCTGATAAACCAAAAAACCAACCATGAAGTTGAACTCATTGTCAACTTTCACTCTTCTGAACTGCTTCAATCCATCTTTGTAAATGCCACTGCGAATTGCTGTGGCTGGATCCAACATGTAAAAATGCACTGGTATTGATGCTTACGTCAATCAAAATGATTACTGCATAAAATCAAATTTTATCTAGCTTAAAGTTTTTGAGTATAATACAGGTAATTCGTTTTTACAAGTATTAGAAATAAACATGTCTATATAAATTAGGGCTTATGGCATCTATAGACGATTGGTAATACGTTTGCAGACGACTCTCGGCGATTTTAATAGTACAACTGTGTCTTACACCAAGTCCTCATCGTCAAAAAAATCGATCCCGAAGTCTACAATAATGAAAAATGTAAATTTAGAAAATGTACAAACGGTGACTGCGCTTGATACTTTAAAAATAGTACTTTTTATATTTGTCAAATCAGTCATTAAATTTTTGAAAATTATAACATTTTTGAACATTACCGTTATTAAAGTCGGCGTGAATCCCTTCTCTGTTCACATCCACCATTAATGCGCCACTTGGTCCTTGCTATATAAAATTTAATTATTTTGATGGGAATAATTTATTTCATACAAAAATGTAAAAGCAGTCAAGCAGGTAAGTTTCTCATTGATAGTATAGAACTGCCGAACTGCGTGAACTGAAAACTTACATCTTCGTCCATGTAAGGACCGACTCCTTCTGGAAACATTTCGTCAACCGGAGTAGGCTTCATCATTAAAATTTTGATAGACTTGTATCAATCAGCAGCAGGTTACAAATAAAACTACAAAAAGTTCAATTAACGTGTTTTTTATTTTCGTACAACACAAAAATAAATAATTCGTATTCAATCTTGCCCCTTTTATTCGACGCGCGAGTAATAGCTTCACTTCCAAATACGTACACTCGTAATGTGCGTGCGCGTGAATATTACTGCACAATTACTTCAATTAAAAATCAAAATTTGTATTGTAAAAATCTGCATATTGAGTCCTCCACTCTAAAAATTGAGATGGAGATGAGTTCTGCCTCGGTGAGAATATAAATAAGTAGAGTTTTGACTTCGCGAGGCAAACATTTTTATCTGAAGTATTTCCTCCACTCTAGACAAACCTCAAACCTATGTTTGACTAATTTTGATGTTGTAAAATGAGTTTTATTGTGACGTATAAATTTAATTCAATGTAATTTAGCACACTAGACTCGACTAGACTCCCCCATAGTGCGATCGTCCATACTTTTTGTTCTAAAAAGAGAAACGAAAAAATTATTTGTGGCCAATTGGAAAGATTTTCCATCAGAATACAAAACTTTCGCTTTTTAAATCAACGCTTCAATTTTAAGTCTTTATGTAAATACCAACAACCACCACTCCAACGCAAACGCTCTGAACAATCTTACTGTGAATCATTATTACAAGATATAATTCACACATTAATAACATAGTTTTCGATGAGAATATATCCTTTAATGCAAATGGTTTTCTGTTAACACACTGCTGTATTTACAGTACATGATAATCTAAAGTACATGAAAACTTATTTACAATTACAATATATTGGAATTTCATATTTGACGTTTACACGAAAACATACAAATGAATATGATTTCGCTATTAAACATGTAATTCTTGCGTTGTTCTGCGCACAGATAGTAATAATACTATTAATGGTAAAACCTAGGTTGTATCTTTTTTACTACTAATTTTCTTGTGAATAGCGTCACGAAATTGTGATAGTATTTTATTTTCCCTTTTCATCCGTTCCTCTTTCGAGAACATTGCAAGAGCTCGCTTTTCATCAGCTGAGTATATCTGATTTTCCTTTCTTATACGTACAGCTTCCATTCTGCGATGACGTGAACCACTCATAACAAAACCAACCTGTAAATAGTTGCAGAAAGAACCCGTATTATTACTCTAATGCCAAATAAAAATGTAGGTATGATAAACATTTTCCGTGAAATAAAAATAACTCACATCTTCAAACTGCTCTATCTCATCTGAAGTCAATCCAATTTCACCTCTTCTAGGTATACGTTTTCCTTCAGCAACGTAAGCGGCCATGGCCGCTCCTTCTCCCGGAAGCAATGCCTTGCCATAATCTTTATGACTGAGTTGTACAACTTGTTTTGGTTGTGGACCAATCCACTCTTCATCTTCCTCTCCTAATGCACCTTCATCTTCTTCACTATTTCTTTCACCTTTACTGTCATCAGAATTAGAATTTGCATCGTTGATGTTGATAGCGGCTTTTGTGGTAATTACTACATTTTTGCTGTTTTCAAGCGGTGAAACTTCTGAAAAGTATGAAAAGAACATCAAACAAAATATAATTAGTAATGTACAATCTACTGATTCGGTTTCTTGTGGATATCTCCCTTACCCTTTTCTACCCATTGATCTTCGTCGTCGCTGCCACCTGATGACGAAGAAGCTTTCTTATACTTTAGTGCATCAGATTTCACCCCAGAAATAATATTTTTTACCACTTTGTCTGCATCTTCTTCGTCACTCTTATTTATTCTCTTCTTCTTCCTTTTCTTTTCCTTCTCTGTTGTCTTTGACTTTTTAGATTTTTTAGATTTCTTTTTCTTTGACGACTTTTTGTCTTTTCTTTTAGATTTTTTGTGCCTTGAGCCTCGGTCTTCTGAAGAGTCGTCACTATCGTCATCATCCGAAGTAGAACTACTGCGTTTTTTCCTTTTTTTGGAATGCTTTGGAAGATTTTTTAATTGAGCTTTAAGGTGTCTGCTGTATGCTTCTGGATTTTCAAAGTTCTCATCGTCATCCGAGCTACAAATATATATCAATATGTATATAGACAGAAAATTCCAAATAATTTTACCAATACATATAATAATTACATGAAATGATATTATAAGTATTCGTGAAACTTTTTCATTATTAGAACCATAATTTTGTAAATCGATTGTAACTTTAATTGACTTTGTAATTTACTCAAATGGAATATTATGTTTTATCGGTGATGCCATCCAAACATCTGGAACTCCCTGTTCCCCTATTTCCTCTCTGAGAGTTCTTCTCTTATTTTTATCTTGAAAATTCATTCTTTCGTGTTAATCAGAGATAGATGTAGTAGAAATTATTTGAAAAGAAATTTTTTACAAATTCAAACATAGAACACCAATACACCATACACCAACACCAAGACGAAGATTCGTTATGAGCACTCAAAATGGGCGGGATGACCAAGGATTTCGATCAACGATTTCTTCATTCCCATGCTTTTACTATTTTGAATGAATATTTCTAACAATATTTTTATCTTTCAAAATTCAATAAATTCTCCATTATTTAAAAGTAAATTCATTTTTTTTAGATAATTAAGGCCAATTCCAACAAATAAATGCAATTTCACAGAAAAAAGATAATTAATTT
>JABASC010003674.1:0-13547 GCA_019776185.1 Plutomurus gul
CCACGAGTCCACCATGCCATACAGCAGTAAAGACTTTACTGTTTTCCTCAGCAACCACAGTTATCTGTCGCAATTGACTTAAATAAATGGGGAGAACGGTGGCTGGCCGTAAAGTTTCGTAATTTTTTAAATCTTTTTCTGTAAAATTTGCTCAGATATGCTTAAAAAATGTATATTTCAAACGCTAATTTATACCATTCGTGTAGGAGAAAATGCTAATGAGCTCGAGGAAAAGGTCACCACTCTCCAACAACGGAACATTTATCTCGAAGACAAAAACAAAATATTGAAAAAAACGTCTACATGAATTGGAAAAGGTAAGTAATGCTAGCTACATTTCCTACATAAATACATTTGCTTTATTGTATTAACTTGCAATTAATTTGTTTTGATATTTTGCAGGGAAAAGGTACATTGAAAATCAAGCCTAAACACCCGAACATGCAGTAGTTTTCGAATGACAGTGACTTTGATGTAAATAAGCCAACACCCCCAAAACAGCCAAGATATCAAAGACATAAAAGTGTTATGTGATTATAGTAATGAAAACGTGCTTTTCTTACCCTCATCGGTGGCAAAACTAATTTGTATATAATTAAAAACAGGGTTGACTCACCACAGTACTCCATAACCAACTATATCCAAAAAAGTATTTCTGAATTAATTTTAGTCCGTAGTCCTCAAAGTTGCATTATATTAAATAAGTAGAGAAGAATTTCCATACCCAAAGTTGATCATCCCTGCCTGAAATTTAAATTAAGTAGATATATTCATTTAAATGAATGTGAATTAGATTAAGAATATGTATGGGTGTACTTACTAATCGGAATCATTAAAAATTACCTGGTGGAGATTTTTTGATGAACGCTCCATAGTAAGTAGCAATATTACTGTGTAGGAGAAGAATATCTTGTTTTAATTACACAAATCACGCCAAATACGTACTAGTACACAAATAATTTTATAAAAACAACTAATAAATAAAAATAAGGAAACGTACCGGTGATGTGAATATTTCTTCAGTACATTTATCTCAAGTTTGATTTCTTCCTCTTCATCTTCTGTGACGTCCATAACCTTGATAGCAGCAAGCTGTCCAGTTTTGGTATGTCTCCCTTTATAGACTTGACCGTAGGTGCCATTGCCCACAACTTCTATTAGTTCAAATATCCCTGCAGGATCCTTTCAATAAATAAAAATAAATAAATTATTCCTGACATTTATACAGACTTATTCCAAGACAAAAAATAATTTATCAAGTTTTCCACAGAGTAAACCACATACAAAATGCAATGCATGTTATTATTTGATAATGATACAAATAACTATCAACTATACCGAATACAGATTGGATATCATTTAGACTATCGAATTTTCTACAGCTTCCTGTTGTCCTAAATAAGTGACAGCGTTAGTGCGTTATTAGATAGAATTACGAATATGAAGTGAAGACGACTAACTAGTATATTATTCACGTCCACTGTCTGCACTCTGCAGTCTCTTTAGACATTAGAGATTTTGTAATATTAAGCGAAAGCTAACAATCGCCCTAATCAGTGCACATATGTAAAGTACAATGTTCTTGATTATTTACACAGATTTCACTTATTTCAGTTATACCAATGTAAGTGGTTAAATATTGGCTGCGTCAATTATTTAACTTGAATAAATAGATGCATTTTATTTGATATTCTTTTGGGAAACAAATCAACATACATATCTACAGACGCTCGCGTACAGGCACATAAAGTAAATATCACATGTAGTATTTACGATTTGGCATCTTGCAAGGCAATTATGTACATAAATTATTGCTTTTTGAGTATGCTCCAGTAGGAAGATTGAATGGATTCTTTCAATAGAAGTAATCTAATGCATTAAAACTAATGATTTTTACCATAATATACGTTCATTGCTATATTGTATTCAATATATGACTTCTTATAGTTGCATTAAATAGACCAAGATTTCACTAACAACCTAAACATTTTACAGTTATTGCACATTCGACATTGAAAAATACATAATCTATATGATTGTATGTAAAGCAAATACTCGGAAAGTCTAGTGTCGATTGTACCAAGATTACAAACTAGATTTCACGATTAACCTAACTAACTACGACCAAAACAATAATTTATTAAATTGTTTAAAAGCAAATTAAAAATTTCGAACCTTCAACGATGCGAGGTCTATATCATCCAGTGAGCAATTGATATTATTTCCAGCCATTTTTTGACTGGTTCAATTGTTAAAAATCTCTAAATATTTGATATTGAACCGTATATAATCCTGCACAATGTAAAAAGCAAAGTCGGCAGGTTGAGTTCAGAAGAGTTCACATTATACAACCAACATACACGAGAAGTTAACACTCAACTCAACTGACTCGGTTCGTGTATGCACTACACCACACCCTCACATAGCAAAATCAACTCGAAGACTCCAAGTCACAATCAGCACTTCTCCACTATCTGCTACAATGTACATACTACACCATCACTACCTTCTAGTAGTGCCTACAGCCGTAGACAAGACAACTACTGACTACTGACTGACTGAATCCCATTTCCCATTCAAGAACGTTGGTATTTTTTAGCCCAAAAAGAGTGATGTATTTCGCATTTACTGCTAATTCCCAAATGTTTCGACTACCTACCTAGCAATCAGCTCTTCTCTCTGTAGTCTCTCATATTTTAGCAAATTAAACAGCTCTACATAAATAACACAATGCAATAATAGACAATGGACAAGTTTGGATGTGTTGCAAGTGCAGTAGTATAGTTTTAGGTACTACTATTAGTCATAGTTGGAGTACTGTGGAACAGTACAGAAGTAATTCTACATATATGCACACTTTCATAATACACACGCTTTACACGTTACATTACATACATAAATATCTGTATACTTGCGGCACACAGTGTGTGCACATACTGACACTGATTTTGCACTAGAATAATTTGCACACTGAAATATGCACCTCAATATACTTGCGGCACACAGTGTGTGCACATACTGACACTGATTTTGCACTAGAATAATTTGCACACTGAAATATGCACCTCATAAAACCAGTTAGAAGAAATTCAAACCAAGTATTTATACTACACTTAGCTTACGCGAGATTCCATAAAACAAACGCTTTCGGTTGGGTGGTGGAAACACTCCATTTGTCATCGATTTTCAAATGTTTTGATATTTGTACATATACCAATATTTAAATATTAAATGCTGAAACAAAGGTGTAATTTTCAGTTGATTTGACCCGTGTGTAAAGTTTTAGGGTCTTGAAGTTTGTGTATGACGCATTCTATAATATAAATTTGGGTGTTTTAGATAATAAATCATTTCGCTTTACATTTAAAATTCATTTGCCAAAGTTGGGAAAATAAAGTGCTGCAATATGCACGCACCTCGCATAAGTGCTCCTTTTGTACAAAGTATATCGGCTATAGAGCTATGATGATGCAGAAGTGAATATTCACTATTCACCAAAGTTGTAGGTACCTACATTACATCTGTCTGCCTTCTCTGTACTTACTTCAGTTGAGTTTTGGAGCAGCTACAGAAGATACACGAACTTTTGTATATACAGAGAGACGAGGCAGAAGAGAATACAATGCACTGAATGCAGCAAAATGAAGTAGGTTTTAGCCGTAGAGTGGATAGTAGGGGGTATTACTACATGAGAGGAATACAAATGCAAGCGGAGGTAGTCGCCTCAACTGAAATGTAGATAGAGTAGCACAGCAATAACATAACAGGCAGACGAGAGGCAATGATGATAAACAAGAGAACACAGAACCTATCTCTTCTTAGTCTCCACTTTTTCACCAAGCTCTTTTCCTCTACTTTATGTAGCGTTTTCGCATGAACATATACTTAAGACTGACTATACGTTAGGTATTACCAAGGGTATTATGCTCACAAAGTGTACCACCGAGCGAGTGAGCATATACATATACATACATAACTCTACAGGATTGACTCTACTTCGTCTTTAAACTTTAGTTACTTCACTTATGCACGGACTTTTCAATACATCTCTTTGCGCTGTGAGTTCTAGCTCTAGTTCTATACAGAAGGAGAGAGAGAGAGAGAGAGAGAACAGGAGACGTCTACAACGATTCAACGTAGAACACAGCATGTACACGTAACACGAACTTAATGCTAATGTGATTGATTTGCTCTGGTCTTTGAACTTGCCTTTTCTTGTAACTACTAAAGCTACTATAGGGTAGCCGTGAGAGCAATGTGAAACTATGCATGTAGTAGTGGGTATACCTTATATAGTACAAGTCAGAGTGCATGGAAGATGTATATGTACATGCTTCGGCTTCAGCCGAGCCACACACAACGAGCATACAAAAACTGTTTTACTACTACTGGGTGAATAATAATACTATACTGAAAACCCCAAGTCACGGAATAGAATGAGAAAGAATGCTTGTTTGACACATCATTGTTGCCAATTTTTATGAACGTTTTGGCACGAATTTAATCCTTTGCCAATGCTTTCTTCCATAGTTGCTGCGATTGACTGGACTGATTATGTATTGTTTACAAGCAACCTACTGCCTACGATAAATATCCACTATATACAATTTGATGCTGGCTGTTTGCTACTATAACTCTTGTCAATGTTTCACGTGTTCTTAGCTCCCCTCAACGCAAACAAAGGCTCCACTTTAGCTCACTGCACCAGATTGTTTCTATTTGTGTCAGTATTTCATTGATACTTTATCTACATAAAACTTGTAAACATAAAGCACTATTTGCATGAGGACTTTGTTCTTAACTGCAGTGTTTATCGACTTTGTTCTTATTTTTATTATACAAACTTTGACTATAGAGTGACTGTCGAAATACCTTCAGTACCTACTTACTTTATGATATGATCATTGTAAAAATCTGTTCGAAATCTGATATACATTTGGAAAGTATAGTTGCATGGTAGAGTGGTAGCTACAGCGGAAGTTATTTTGCTGTCTAGTGGTTCAGTGAATGTTTATGTACAACATATCCATAGCTGATGGAAAAATGAGGTTCCAAAACAGGTGCATTCTCATATATCGTTTCCCCTCATATTCGTAAACTTTGGCAAGAATCATAACGAAATCTCTTATGCAACTGCATTTTGAGTGCAGTATAAGTGCTACAGTATGTTGCAGTATGTACACACGAATGGTTACAAATTTTATGAATGAACGTGAATTTGAAGTAACAAATAATGTGTTAGGTTCTATTATCTAAGGATGCTAGGTTTTTAAGGTTTCATTAGCTCAAACGTTTTTTTCATGTGAAGACTGCATTTGAATATCAATAGCATTATTATACTTCTACTATAGCGATACTACTAAAAATATATTACTATTACGCTATCTTGCAAAGTAGGCAGCACGCAAGATATGAAAGTTTGACACAGGCTATCAGTTTGCTTTGTCGGTGCTTGCTGTGTTTGCTTTCATCTTGAATGTATTTAGACTCAAATGCACTATTTATTTCTTATTCGTGAACTACTTCTATAAAGTACTTTTGTCGAGAATTTGTGCAGGTATCACTTGGTGATACTCGTACATATATCATCGGTCAATGTCAATCAAGGATACCTGCAATCATAGATGCGTGTGGTCTACAAGCCAAACGTTGCATTACTTATGTATGTGTAATAAGTACGCCCAGTTTCGTACTTAAACGTAGGCATGTGGTCAATATTGATTTTGTATTGTTAACTGAATGCATTTTGCAATATACTAGTTTTGTTTTTGTTATTTTTTGAAATAAAATAATACATTTTTCCATTTTTCCAATATGGATACGATTATACTTTGAAGTTCATTTCCAAACGACCACAATAAAGTGTAATCCGATAGTGGCATCGGCATCTCAATTTCCACAAATCGTTGAAAATAATTTGAAATTTAAAAATCTGTGTAAAATATCCCAGGAATGTTGTAAATTGCCTAGACTATAGACGATGGAACTGCAAGTACAGGATTACGTATGCAAATATTTATAAAATGCGTACTTCTTTCTTTACGCTGCTGCCAATATAATGCTGTTTCAGCAGAACTATAAAATATGAGGACGAAGCAGTTAAAGAGCAACGCACAAGAGAGGTATATATGTACTTCCTCATAGGATTCTTTTGTCACTTTGCCAGATCGATTTAGTAACTTCTGGTATGAAGCATTATTTCAAGAACTTTGAAAAATAAACATGCACACAGAATTGCATATCTGCGCTCACCAACGACAACAGCAGACTCCAAGGATATTATTACGTTGGACATGGCTAAACACACTGTGCATATAGTAGTTGCCCACTAGTCTACCTTGTCAATGTAAATATACAAGTATTAGTATTGTGGCGATTCTTATAAAATTATTTTCTAGTAGTACGGAAAAGTGTAATACTGCAATGCTAAAGGTTACTTTAAATATACACATTGAATTGACTATTAGATTCGGATGCATGCTTGCGTTTTCCTAATATTCCACTATTTGGTTCAGTGATGACCTAGGTTGATACATGGTCCCGCATAATGATGTGTACTAATGCTATTGTTCAAAGTGCAATGTGGACTTGGTCTTATCTTATGTAAGTGTAACTAGTCGTAAGTATCATCATTATCCATCGCTGTCTCATGCTCGAGCGAATCTTTTTCTACCGATTGTCATTGTCACGTACATACGTGGTAGTTTGCTGTTATTTAGGATGTCTATTGTGGCTTTTCCACTTACCAGATTCAGGTTGTCCCCAAGTAGGTAATTAAGTGCAAACAAACAATTTAACACTTGTTTTTTTAGATTTACAATGCAATGTAATTGCATACCTATTGTTTGTTTTACCAGAAAGTTAAGTTATTGTATACGCATTCAATTAACATAAATATTAGTGATTTTATTAGCATTCTTCATCTAAAGATACATTATACTCGTAGTACCATGTTTTCCTTTTGTTTTAATGCTCGTTCGAGTCAGACAGGTATGCGTTGTTTCCGTGCTTCTTGGAAGCAATCTATATTTCACAGTCATATCTGTGCGTACTCTATGTTACATACTTGTATGCAAATAGTTAACAAGTGTACCTTTATCTGCTATTTGTTATACTGGTTAAGTCTTTTTTTTGGTAATTGTGTTAATAACTTTCGTTAGAATACAGTACATTATGTGTCAGCACACGTTACGTATCATTTACGTAGATGAAAAGTACACACACATAAACTATTAGCTATTATTTTTGTGTACAATGTGTAAGTGCCTACACTTTTGCATAAAATACCAATATACATGTTGTGGTATTAAAAACCCGATTTCTGAGTCATCTGTCTTTCTCTCTTTGTGTAGCACACAACTATTACGTAATTCATTCGAGATTATGAACTATGGATGTGAATGCTTCTGTCAATCAAAAATGAACAGAAACTTTTTCCATTCCTTTATAGTGTGTTTATCTCTAATGATCCGATTTTTCATCGCAATCTTCCTATGAGCCTACCTAATCTACTCTCACTTCACCTCAATTGCGGTTTTCACGCTGCTTAAATTAGAAAATCACAATTCCTTGACATAAATTCTTTTGTACAGTCGTACAGTGAGTGTATATTTTATTTAGAAGCTATTACTTTAGTTCACATCTGAGCGAGACGTGGAGCCAAGAAGTGACGGCAACTCAAACAGCTTCTACGTTTAATCTATCAATGTGTAAGTAACATGCTGCTTTTTAGTGATCTTCAACATCAGGGTTTTAACGGGGAATTTCCCAGGTGGGAAATCCCAGTGGGAAATTGGGGCTAAAGAGAATTGGTCCGAATGGTCTCAGAGGTGGGGAAATGGGAAATTATAGCTCTAAAAGCGCGAGCACGAGTATGATCCAAGCTTTAATTTAAGTACCTTATCAAATTGAAGTTATTCAATGGTTTAGATTCTATTCTATTTGAGTCTTGGGTTCATGTAATTTGCAGTTATCCGTGTTAAAATGAAAATTTCAACAAGCATGGCTTAGGGTTACAAGGACACATTAGTGTCCTTAATAAACAAATCGAAAAGGTACTACTATGTACATTCATTCGCTACAAATTAACCACACACAATTTCATAATTTTTGTACTTTGGAGAAAAAAACAAATATCTAACGAAGAATATTGAAATGATCGTTATGTTGCCAATAATTCAAATTTTCTACAAGTTTGCATGAAATGAAGTATAAATTGAAGACAAAAAAGTACCCTAACTTTTATATTGAATCATCAATTTAAATTTGAATCAAAAATTATTTAAAAAATCATACAAGGTATTTACAAAATTATTTGAATTCAATACGAATTCTTATTTATCCATCAGTAAACTGGTATCAGATTATTCGTGTTGCATTATAGAATTCAACAGTGGCTTGGATCATATTTGATGGAATTTATTAGATTGATCTATCATTTTGCCCATATTTTATCATTTTATTTTCCCTTTATTTTCCCATTTTCCCTTTTCCACTGAGATGGGAAAATGCTTCGAGGGGTGGGAAATTTTAAACCCTGTCCAACACTGGCCTATAACGATTCACAATAAACGAAATGCAAGACAGACACAAAGTCCATACCTTAAATACCTCTACCAACTGCATTCTAGAGCTACTCTATACTTATAATGTTAACAGTGAATGCTTGGCCGGTTTTGATAAATTACTCTACATGCCATTAAGTTTCCCAGTTGCTTAGAAGAGAATCCAGACCTCTGTGACAAGCGCATGAGTTGCGATTGTACTCTGCAATTCTTAAATCTCTGTTTTTCGTGCTTATATCTCAACTGCTTATAACTCCTCTGCTGCATCGAAATGTACTTAAGACTAGATACAATGAGATTTGTACATCACAATTGTAAGAAATTCTAGATCATCCTAAACAATGATGAGCTGCTAAGCACAAGACGGCTAAGATAATCGAATTTTAACCAACTTTGTGAGATGTAATGACATTGTAGGCCAAACTCTACTTGTGTACATAATGTGTAACAAATTATCCGACACACTGTCAAAAGACAATTTACAATGAAAGCAAAAATCCTTGCACCTTGAATTAAAATGTACAAATTACGAGTAAATGTCAAAATGTTTCAGAGAATTACTTCAAAAGACAAGGTAGAGATTATTATACAATTAATCGAAACCAATCGTACAGAAAGTATCTAACCTTGAATAAAAGAACAAATGACAGTTGAATGTGTCTATCTTGCAAATTGAACTGAAGTATGCAATTTTCATGGAATGATTGGTCTTGACTTTGGTACTGCAACGGCTTAGGTAAAAAGCGCTGTAGAGATTGAATGCATAGAAAAGAATTAAATATTTTCGTTGTGCAAATTAGTGAATACTTAGCAGGGGTTAATACTGGTTAATGTGGGCAATTTTCAATTGTCGAAGTGCAGATGCAAAAATTCTACCAAAATTGTGTTTTCAGTATAACAAAAACTGTGTTGCCAACTCTTCATCGCTCTCTGGACTACACTTCCGTTGTGGCACTACGGGTGTGCCAAGAATGCGGAAATTCCACATAAAAACTAGTAAAGAGACGAATTGTCATTCTATATTTGTAGTAGCAATCCATCGACACATGCAAAGAGAGGGTGTCATGACATGCTATGGTATGAGTCACGGTGTGCTGCGTCTAAATGAATTCATTCGGTCCATTTCATGCCGATCATTTTTACAGGGAAGGTGTTTCTACTGTTTAGGTAAGTCGATTTATTTGCACAGCATACATGAGTGCATGCAGCTTGGTTTTCTACAAGTGAACTGAAACGAATAAGCTTTTACAGCACTTTTGAGTGACGTTCGACCATCTTTCCACTGCGTACTTTGAATGTTTGCATGCTTATATACATACGATGTATAGTGTACCTAACATCGACTACCTACCAATACTATCTAGATCGTTCCATGGTACTGGTAATCTGTGTACAGACAGATATTATTTATTCATGGTTTGACTGAAGTTTGTCGTCCATTCTATGTACAATGTTGCTGTGAATGTAAGTGTAAAAATACGGTAAACATTACAGCGGAAGGAACTAAAGTACGAATCTGAATACACGGGGAATAAATGCAAATTAACTGCTAATAACAAATTCTGCGCTAAAATAGTGGACTAAATATTATCAATTCATATTATCATTTCACCGCAGGGATGGTCCATTGAGTGGAGAGATGGGCGCAATATCACAACAGGAGCAGGATAGATTATACCAGATTTTATTATAAAGTGCAATTCTCTTCCGCCCTATTCAGTAAAATTATTTGTTTTAATTATATCCACCATATTCGGTTCACTGACTTTAAACCTCGCATTTTATGTATGAGAAATATTTACCTATTTGCAAATTTAAAAAATCCAAATTTCTTCAGGTAAATAGTCTTGTTGTTGATTTTAGTACAAAGTGACTACACTAAAGAGATCTAATAATATAAGGTGACTACACAGATAAACATGCTAAGACAATACTAAAATTGCAGTGAATCGGGCAGTAGAGGTATTTGAAAAAATAATAATGAGTAGGTATAGAAATAGGCTACATTTACACTTAAGTGTTTGTACCTAACCTATTTACATACATTGGTCGTCGATTCATTTCATTTCCTGTCTGGCTTCACAATCAAAAGTACTTTTTTTAAATTTTGTAAACAAAGTCAAGATTTTTCATAAAAACTGTTATTGAAATCGACTCCAAATGTGCTGAAATGTAAAGATCTGCAATAAAATTAATGCCGCACCCTCAAATCGTATCGTGACTCGCATTGGGAATTGGGAATGGTATTGACATTGATTAGATTGAATGTCTCATTTTGCCCAAATTTTCTCGCTTTATTTTCTCTTAATTTTTCTACTGGGATGGGAAAATGGTTCGAGGGGTGAGAAATTTTAAACCCTATGCAAAATGTATTCATTCTTAATAAATACAACCCATGTATTTAATTAAAATAAAAAAACCTGTAGTGACACTTTATGTCATTCAAAAATTATCAATTATTATGTTCAGTACTGAATAAAAATTGACACTTTATGATATTTCCATTCGTTTTATTTATTTTAAAGACCGATTGATTTATACTCACATTGAGCATTAATCCTGTATTGTCCCAAGAGATATAAAGGTAGTTTTATGGGCACCACACAGTGATGGGGAAGTCTGTGTAACATTTACTGAAATTTTTAAAGCAGACCTAATGAATGCATGTTTTGCATTTATTATTGGGAAAAAAATAGAAGAAAGCATGACTTTAAAAATACAAGTTAATATGTATGTACACATACTTATGTTCGAGGGGATATTGATAAATAGATTCAGCCAATAACTGCATACACGTTTACGATTCGATGCAATTTACATACATGCTAGAACAAAAGTATAAGAGTAAACATAATCCAATTTTTTAAGAACTGCCACTCACTTCTAATCTAGATGTGTGTTCTGTAGTTTCCTTGGTTTATATCGATATCACGTAATAGAACGGTTTCTACAGATTCATATGGTGTACTTATACGTGCATTTACCAGTGATCTCTTATTCATTTTACCATACGAGTAATGAGTAATCATGAGCTTATTTAGCCAAGTACATTTTTAGTACCCCATAAATGAAGAATGAATGTTTTTATATGAGTTATATCCTGCACGTCTTTTCAAAACGCGGGCATGTGCGTATGTTATCTCAATTATAACATCGTAAGAATCAAACTGATTCAGTTTTAGATATATAGATATGAATACTAATAATCTTGGATTAAATGCCACAAATACCAATGCCACAAATAAATTATTCTATCAGGACATCAGCATATTAAGTTACTTTAAGGAATTATTTGCAAAATAATGGCGTGGCATAATGAACTTTGAACAATGAAATGCTTAGTAAATGCCAATATTAAGCAACAGCCTTTCAACCAAAGGGCCTAATCGATCAGTGGTCAAAATGGATTATTTTTAATTTCCATGCAAATTTCAATATGACTAACAAGTACATACATAGAAGGTAAAAGTCTTTTTGTGTAACTACATCTTCAACGTGTATCTTTAGCTTTTTTTATACTAAAACATTTCTAATAAAACATTAAAAACAATGACCATCAGTGGAAGTGTCGTACTTTCTGCATAAATTCCAAAGAATCTGCCTAAAACCGTAAACATATTTATTTATTAAATAAACACAACATTAGATAAATACATTAATAATAGTCATTTTGCAACTATACGATCTTCGATCTTGTCAATACGAAAATTCTATCGTGCACATGATGTACATAATATAAGTATATTGCAAGTTTAGTAATATTTTATAGCATCGATTATTTTAGCATATGTCAAGCTCATGTTTCCCAATCACCCAAATCACATTTAGAGTTTTGATGTGTTCATTTGCGCAGAGTATGGATGATTTTCTTGCTCTAAATACCAATGCATCACAACGCAAAAGTGGCAGCCATATTTAGTAGTACATTGAAGCTGTAACAGAATAATTGTCTTGTTTCTCATTCATAATTAAGGAATTAAAGTGATAGACCGGCTCATTTAGTTTTCACATAAGGCGATAACCCTTAATCTATCTAACATTATTCTCATTCAGTTGGATATGATATAAATATAATGTGCAAGTGTTTCCAGCAAATAAAGTCGTATGATTATGTTTTTGTAATTTTTGTAAAATAATACCAAATGGAGCAAATTGTATGGGAAAAATTATAAAAAATTGTTACATAAATACTCAAAGGGTCAAACCACTGACTGCATTTTTTAAACGAATCATCTTAATTGTGTTATCCAAAATTTAAACACAAAGCCATCAAGTTTGTTAACACAGAAAACATCTAAAATTAGTCTTCCAGAGACTTGAAGTGAGTTTAAAGCTGCCTGTGTTAAAAATCCACCACCTATACATTTACATACAAGTTGTCCATTGAAAACATACATTACATAATATACACAATACCCCGCATCTATAGTAAATACAAAGGAAAATGAGTATCTAATTTCGGTATTACATAGTTTTTATTGTTAGTAACCAAGCTAATATTTGTTAGGGATAATCTACATACTTTACTTTACAGGTGGCTTAAACAAGATATTTCAATAATAAAGAATCTATTCGGTTGTCTTAGGAGGAACTTGCAATATAAACTGCAACAAAATGGGCAAAGGTCTGATAAGACATGGATATATGTCTTTTTGGATGTCAATGCCTTCACTCCAAATTACCGATTACAGTGCATGAAAGCATTAAATACTTTAATGTTGTTTTCCTGGAATCTTTTGGAACTAAATTAATTTAGACAAATTCCAAAAATGCCTATCAATAAGAAAAATTCCAGGAAATCGACACTTTATATATACATGGTTAATGCATGATTAATATATTACTTCCTCCAAAATCTCGTTTTTTCTTTTATTGATAATTTAACTGCATAATGAGCTACATAATGATCAATTAAGTATCTCACACCTATCAGCTCTTAATTTACTACTATAGTCAAACGAGCACTTACTTACTCGAAAGTGA
>JABASC010003675.1:0-13540 GCA_019776185.1 Plutomurus gul
GCCCCCATCATCCACCCCCCCCCCCCACCACCACTACCACCGTTGATTATCGCGTAGCCATTGTGTGCTGTCAAAGCACAGTCACTTTGCTGAATTAATTCTAGTTGTAAATAGAAACTCACTGTGTGTGGACTTATGAGATGATTATTAGATAGGTAACATGATCTTTTAGCACATGATATGGCTGATTCTTGTATTGAGCAGCTCGGGAGAGAGACTATTAATTGTTGACTGCACAGGGAGAAGCATGCTCGTTGATTGATTCGACACATGGATACAGTGATCGTAGTCTGTAGCATACAGTGTAGAAAATACAATACATTCGTTCTCTTATTATTCTTGCCTTCTTTGCCATTATCATGTGCTCGGTCGCACTTTTGGCACGATGGTCTCTTTGTTTGCTTTTCTTTCATTGTTCTCCATATGAGCTTTAGTCAGGGAGATGTTTATTAACTTAAGAAAATGCATTACAATAGCGTGTCACGCTGGACAAGGTTGCTTAGGAATAATTTTCGTTGTGTTAATTAACTTTGAGGTAGTTCCCTATGACGACATTTGAAAATCAGCAAGTTTGACGAAACTAAAATTAATAATGATATTTTATTTATTATTTTCCAGCGTGGGAGAAATATCACAACATTCGTCCTCCGAGCACGACTGTGATTTTCACATCACACGAGATAGCGAAGGGGCCCGTGACCAGTCAGCCCTTGTTCCACCGGAGCATCTCGTGCGACAGCAACCTTTTCAACAACAAGACGGGTTTCTCGCAGTCGTCCATTCCTCCTCCGGTGGCTCAAGTGGCGCCGTTGCGCGGCGTCGTGTCCGAGCTTCAGTCTCACCGCACCTCTCAGTCCAGTCTGGACAAAGTGGAGAACACGTCGACCACAAATGGCTATCTGCCGATTCCTTGTTCCTCGTCCTCGTCCAGTTCCCTCAGTTCGCACTCGTTGGCTGGCGAGAAGGACGGATGCTGCTCCACGACCTCCTCCTCCACCTCCCTCACAAAACTCACAAGTACTAGTCTCATTGTTAGCAAGAGTGACAAAATAGTGAGCAGCAGCATGGCAGCAGGAACTGCTGGTGGTGGCAACTCTCGTCAACAACAAGTGACCATCTCCTCCCAAGAGAGTCCCGCCCGTCTGGTGACCACGTCCACGGCCACCGGCCTCGGGGCCATCAGCAAAAGTGAAACGCTCCCCTCGGTGATGGTCTCCCCCCTCAGGTTCGAGACGAGAGCAACTCGACTCGACAACAAAGAGAACATCCCGGTGGTCACGACCGCCTCCAATTGCAACGGTGCTGACAATTCCACCAATAATATGTCGGCCAAAACGGAAGTTTGTCTTCGAGTCAATTGCACGTCTGACGCGTCATCGCAAACGGATTCTTCCTCCTCGCAAAATTCGAGTGCTTGCAACAGCGAAACAGAGGGAGACCACCATTTACACCAACAACAACAACAACAACAACAACTGAATCTGAGTAGTTTGACGATGACTTTGTCATCTTCGTCCTCATCGTCGTCTGGTTGCTCTAGTTCGTCTTCCTCGTCCGAGGATGGACATCGGAAGGGGGGCGGTGCTTCGAGTCTCACTTCGAATTCGTCCACTGCGTCCGCTGCCTCCTCGTACACTGGCCGCCAAAAGTCCCAGGAAGAACTCGAGTGTGAGCTCCTGTCCAGAGACCTGGCCAAACAATTACCTCAAGGAGATAAACTTCAAAGTCTACTCGGTACGACGATTAATTCCTCACAATTTTAATTCATTTATTGTTCACATTTTTCACAATTAATAATTCCCTCCTCTCGTGGAGTTTAATTGCCTGTGCACGGAGGAGACGGGTTAGACCAGCCAGCTACTGCTTTATTACAGTAGTGATATAATGGTGATTCACAAATCACCTTCAATTTATTTCCACAAATAAATAATCTTCTCGCTGCTTCTTCGGCAATAAATAGTTCGATTATTAGATATAAAACAAGCAGCAAGAACAGCAGGCATACACATAAGTACAAGTAAGTAGGTTGTTGTCCGTGGACCTGTAACTCTGGTCTTTGCAAATCGTCGTGACTGGTTCTTTGCAATTTAATTGAACAATCTCACTCCATTTATATTCACCGCCTAATAACTATCTGCGCACACAGAAATAATAATATTGTCTTAATCGGATTTAAATCCTTAACAACAATTGTTGTTGTTTTAAAGTTGAGAAATCTCAATTTCGGTTCCCAATTTTTTTTACTCATTCATCTCTTTTTCACTCACTCCCATTTATTTGTCTTTTCTCGAGTATTTTTCCACTCGTCTGTTTTTCCCATCAGCTCGTTTTTATATACTTACGTACATATATAGTGTTGTCTATACTTACCCATTGTGTGTACTACAGTATTTCAGTAGTATTTACAGTTTTTATCATGACTCCCCCCTACTGGTCTACAATTCTCTCCACTTCCAATTCATTTTTTTCCTCTCTGTTCGTTAATATCACCTTTTGTACCTTTGACCATTTTTTGCCCAGTCACCTATGTCAACAAAAACTAAATTCTTCGCCCTTTCCACAATATTTTCTCCAAGTCATTAAATGAGCGAGCGACCAGCCCCTGTTTCTTTATAGACATTTTTGTAACACTTGCAACGAATAATATCGTTTGGCCAAGTCACCCTTTAGGATTATTGTTACTCTCTGTGTGCCAAGAATTTCTTAAGAATTACAGTTCCCTTTAACAAAGTAAACATAAAGTGTCGTAAGGAGATACATAGTAATACTTAACGCTGTTTATCTTGTCCATAAGATTATTTCTACTGAAAATCCAATTTAACATTTTATTTGGATGTTTTTAGTACACCTACCACATGACAAACTTCTCGTCCTATTATCGTTATGTTAAACAAGTATTTCTTACAAACTAAATAAATGCTCAAATTGGTCTGAATAGAACGGCGGTGCCTAAAATGAACCTCTCAGCCCACACTCGTACGTCTATTAAGTAAATCGATGTCAAAGCACCGAATGACACGTTTAATTATATATTGCCCCTCTTAAATCTGTAACCAACCGTAATTTTCAATTAATTACCCTTGAAATTCCTTTTTATGTTTTACTGTATTCGAGAATTGTTTGCTTTTGTTTGAGAGGCCGAAAACTTGAAAATATTTGAAAATTTCTTGATTGTATATCCATTCCAGCTATACGCTATACATTACATATAGTAGCCACTGTAATAAATTCTATGTAATTCTTATGTACACGCACGTTAGGTTACAGTTATGATTGGTGCTTCGTGGGAGGCTCACAGAGAGTTTCCACTTTGCTGGTAGGCATTCGCATCACATCAATTTATTTGTTGAAGGAATTTTATATTAAAATCCCATCTTCCCTTACTCGTAGACTGGGAAGACAAGACAGTTAGCACTTTTAATGTAGTATTTGCAAGTAGTAGCAATAGACCAGCGAACAGTAGTAAGTAGCCGCACCGTAATAAAGCAGGAACATTGTACTGTGTCCGTGTAGGACAGATTCGCGTTCTTTTGCACACACAGTTTACCTATTTCACGTATAGTTTGCTTCTTCTTGTTGCTGGTAAGGTTGCGCAATAAACTTAATGCACGAGTAACTAGTTTTCATCGTTCATAGCATGACTTCTTCTTTCGTCTTAACATAAATACTTTTCTTATGCTACACACACAACACACAACACACACAGTGCATTGCACTGAATTTCTATTGCACACCAGTACATTGTAGGCAATTAAATTAGAGTGTAATGTTGTGGGCGCTTTGTTTGAGAAGATGAGAACAGGGAAGAACGGTGTGTGTGTGTGTATGTACATAAATGTCTACCCTTCTTAATCCTGCACCGTTCGGCTGCTGCATACATGAATTTCAATGTCAGTCGACGACGACTTAGCGTCATCCGAGCCTAAACGTTTAAAAGATTCCGCATTATAATAATAATAATGTCTCATATGCTGTTACAGTGGTCAATTTGCCCGGTAGACACTTGGACATGATTTAACACATAGGCTACAGCATTAATTTGAATGGAAAGAATAAAAGCTTCTTAGTAAGTTGAATCCGTCGTTGATACAAAGAAAGGCGATTAACTGTAGCTACCCAGCTACATTATAGAATGACGATTAGAGATCAGAGCAGTTGGCCGACAGATTATCCCCTTGTTTTTACTACTTTATGCTCGTTAAGTTGGCCGACGGTAGAACAGATGTGAATTAATGCGCTCGTACTGACTAGAATCATCACTGCGACCTGACTGCTCTCTCTCTCTCTCTCTGTGTACCATTAATAAAGTAATTCCTCAAAGTGTGTGCAATTTCTATTTAAATTTATGCAAAAATTAAATGCAGTATATAAAAAATATTGTCACATACAAATTTACTCTATTTATTATCAAGACTCTGGCATTTGCCTTTATTGATTGTCAGAGATGGTCGGCTTTGCTCTTTAATAGAATTGGATGTTGTGTTGGCATTGAGTAACGATGATGAGAGAGTAGGATGGCGAGATCAGTTGTATAGATCAGACTTTGTAGTCGTAGTACATATAGTGACATAAGAAGAAGTATCAACGATTGACCGTGGGAGTCTCCTCTCCTAATCTGGACTCCAAGTGTTATTACGTAAGAGAGTGAGTGAGAGAGATGAATTGAAGATTTGATAAACTGGATTTGATTCCATTGTCTACGACTACCAGTATTGGATTTGCTTTGCAAATGAGCGGCTTTGCTAACAATTAGTGGAAGTAGATTTATCTGTGTGTACAGTGCACCAACAGTAATTTAAATGTGGTGGTCATATGGCGTACACAGAGAGAGAGAGAGAGAGAGAGAATCCCTTGAGCGTTTGAACGTCATGGAACTGCTAATGGCACGACATCGAGAAATTCTATTAGGAAATCGTCTGTGTGAGCTTTTATAAAAATGCTGACTGTCTACATTCTTCTTCTTCTTCTTGTGAGAAGTTCTGGTGCACAAATTAACCACTGAAAATGGTCGCACTACTAATGTAATAAAGCGATTTATTTTTTTATCACTCCTGTGTGCATGAGTCTGCCCCCGAGATCCTATATAAATACTATACGACTAATTGTTATTATATATACGACTTATTGTAATAATTGTTCCGTTGACTTAATTTGTAATACTTGAAATGTTTGCAGTGCCATTACCCGAGCACAAAACAAGTGCCGACTACATGGAGGGTCTGTTTCACTTGGAACTAAAGTTGAAGAGCGAGCAACTCGAGAAACAGGAGCAGCTCCTCAGACAACAGCAGCAACAACAGTTAATACCAAAGTACGTGGGTCACACCATCAATGAGATGGCAAATGGGAATATTAATAAGAACGACGATAGTTGTAGTTCGAGTCCTGAGCCGCCAAAAGATGCACAGAAACTGCATCACAGTCTGAATATTAAAACTGCTTCTGTCCAAGTCGGCGGGCCTTCTTCCGGCCCAAATTCACCCAGGGGCACCGGAGACCCGACTACAGGGCACTCTGATACGTCTATCCATAAAAGGTAAGCATTGCATCTCATTTCTTTTGCATGCACTCAACTTGTAACCGCTTTACAATTATTGTTAAAGCTCGCCTCTCTGCATTTTATCGCTGAACTAACGATTGTGGCGGGTCGAAGGTTCGTAGTCTGGAAATTTGTCGTCTTGACCGATACCAGTGTACAGCACGTGTCCACTTTATGTACACTTTGTAAAATATTTATTGATCAGTGCTATCTGCTTCAAAGGGTTACTATATACTACTATAGAGCGTAAAGAGCGTAGTGCATACAGACACGAGCCACTGGCAAACTTGAACTCACGCATATATTTAATTGACTGCTGGAGGAGAAAAGTGCACGGTGCAGATATGAATATTTGTTTTTATGGACACATATCGTGCATTCGTTTCGAGACTCGCTTTGTTGTACTTGTATTATTATACATAGGATGAAAGAGAAAGAGGTGATGAGATGCTATCAGTTTCTTATTTCTCCCTCTGTGCTTAATATATACTTTTAGTAGCTTATGATTCCATGGACTAGAAATAATTTATGAGCAGGGAGGAACTGCACGTCCGTCTGTCTATTGTGTGCCTCTATTGATCGCAAGTTCAATTTTGATGACTTCCTCCTTTCTCGTGGCCCTGTCTTCCCTCAGTCTCTGTATCACTTGTGTGCTTTTCAGTCAGACACAGGTTTTACATTAGCTCTCGGCATAAAAGACGTGATTTTTCATAGTTTTCTTGCTGGAATCCAATAACATTTCTTTCCCAGGGAGTCACCGAGTCAACCAGACAGCGGATTAATTGTCGTTTGACATAGGACGAGTTCGTTTCCCATGAATTTTCCATATTCCCATTTCACCTAACGCTATATGTGATTCATGCAGTTTAATTCCTCATCTGGTTCATGATTGTAACACCTACTACTCATTGTCAGTTCTTCCAGAGAGTCAATGTATTCTGAAATTTGATAGTTGATGATTCATTGTAAACGTTTTTCCATCGATCGCCTAAAATATTATTTACACAAGGCAAGCAAATGTTTCAATTTATATCTATATAGTTGAATACTAAATATATATTATAGGAAACTAACTACTTTGAGTGTTTTCCATAGTAATTACAATTACGTGTACATATCTTCTCTATACAATAAACGATATGTACACAATAATAATATTGTTCGATTATCTCTAACTTCACATGGTTAGCTATCATCAATTTCGCTGCAGTCACCTCTATACATACGTGGCTCACTATGCGTGCAAAGCTTTTCTGGTATCTTGACGTAACATGAATCCATGCTACTACATAGCTTTCTTTTAAACTTTGTATGTATCTACCACATATTTTTACTCACTGTCATACATGTATTCGATAATTGAAGCTGACTGCGCAGTAGGTTCTTGTTGTTCACTCGACTTTCTATATCTACAGGCGAAAATTCGATAAAAGATAAAATGAGCCCCTGCCGTATATTTGTAGAGGAGACACCGAGAGTGCACTACAAGCAATTCATCTATTGTACATATGTATATATATAAGTAATTGTTGTTTGATTACATTAAACACATTTCCAGCATGCTTTCATGTATGGCATGTTCAGTCACCAACACAATTCCATTTACCAGACTTACAAATGGGTTCAGAGGTGAGGCTGACACCTTTGTCAGTGTTAGTTTAACTCAGTTTTCCATTGTGTAACTGTGATCTGTCATTTTGTGACGGAGCAGTCATAGACATTATAAATACACTGTTATAAAGAAAAACTTTTGCAAGTCGTACACACGTTTATTACAACAGTGTCCCCAATTGGAAAGAGAGGAGAAACTACTCTAGGGTCAAATCATGGACAAAAAGAAAACGTCAATAAGGTGACTAAACTTACAGAGCGCAAACAAAGTAAGTCAAAGTTTGCAGAGTACGTCGGCAATTGTTGGACATTTCGGCTATTAAAAATGTATTCCTTGTGAATATGCATAGACAAGGATAGCAGGTGACCGGTGGAGAGACTCTCCGCGCTCTGAGGAATAAGCACACTTTTGCATGTACTCGTCTTGTAGCATTCAGAGTGCCCGATGTCCTTGTTTGTATTCTGTGGACGTGGAGGCGCGTTCGTTGCATGTGCTGTCTTGTCATTGTAACAAAGCAACCATCGATTCAGCCCGTCTCTCTGTGCATGTTCCCAGTCCCAATGACATATAGACAAGTACATACCATATAAATATACTTGAGCATATTTTATATGTAGATAGGCCATTGAATACTGTGAATACATTTCCCGGTTTCCCTTCTGAAAGAGTCACTTCTCTATTGAAGTGAGCTCTGGCCGGGCTCTGGCTCATTCCATTTGATTCTTATTGTAGGGATAGCTTTTGGCCCGTGAAAGTTTTATTCGTAGCACATACAGAGCACCGTTCTTTCTCACAGTGGGCTCCCAATGACTATTTCATTAATAAGTGTAGGGCACACGTTGCTGGATGATAATGTTGGCAGTCAATCGTTGTATTTCTAACTGGTAGCAACTTCTCTCCGTTTTATTTTCTCCATTCCGTCAGATTCTATCGCCTCAGAGATATTTTACAGGTTTCACTGTATATTGTCATTGTGGCAGATGGATTGACTTGCCAATCTGCCATCTCAGTCGAATTTCATGGTGAGCCATGTGAGAGGTGTATCATATGTCTCTCTGTGCTGTCTTGTCGCAAAAGAAGGAAAAGCAATTGGTTCAGTTCAAAAGTGCATCGGTGGCATTCCAGTTCTGTTGATAATTTTTGTGGAATGCTCACGTTCAGACTGCTTTCCTATAATATCGTTAGTCAAATGCAGAGACAGAGATAAGACATTCGAACTTATGGACAGCACAGTGCAAAAGTAGAGAGAAGGCAGTTATCTTTTCTTATGATGGTGGGGAGAGGTGATCGGAGCAGCAAAGCAGCAGAAAATGCATAGGCGACTGAATGAAACCGTTATTGTTTAGTAGTGAGAGATTGAGTGAATTTCTTGAACTTTTTCTATGCACAGTGATTGACAAGAAGGGAAGTGAGTCAATTCCCTCAATATAAAATATTACAGTCAACATAACATCAACCAATGCCTCGGGTGCACAGCATCTCTCTTCTTTTGCAAGAAAAAGGGAAGATCTCTGTGTGTGCTGATAATACAATGTTATCTTGTATTCTTATTGGTGGTGGTGGTGGTGGTGGACCGAGTGTTAAGTCAACAGAGAGATCAACAGAGAATGGACTCGACTGTTGAGTTGCTGAGATATTGGATTGACGCGAAACAAAACCGTAAAAGAGAAATGCAAATGTTTTGTGTTGAGTAGAAGTTGAGTTGATTCGCCGTACGACGACGGTCAGCAGCGAGCGAGGGAATCAGAGAGAGAGAGAGAGGAGTGAAGGTGCAAAGGTGTAATTAAGATGCTTTCATCTTTATCACCAGTGTTGTAATAACCGTGATATAGGAACTGTAGGTTAGAATGTGCAATCAGTCCAATGAAGAGTTACCCACAAACAACTGAGCTCGAGTTGGGAAAGGGCATGAGAATCTCTTCTTCTTCTTATTCGAGTGTGCAGCATCATCTGCTGTTGAAGATCTGCTCTCTGCATTCTTTCTACACAGAGATGCCTATTTAATGATTTTGATATATTTGCATTTTGTATAATGTTCAAAAGCTTTCAGGCCGTATACTCTGGTTTATCTGCTGACTGAGTGACTGTACATCTTTCGTACTTACTATTATGTGGTAAAGGTTGAGAGGAAAGGACAGTCTCATTCACTCACACACAGACAGACAGACGGACAGACACACAGAGCCAGAGAAAGAGATGATATAATGATGAGAGGGAATATTATCAGAAGAACAGAGCAGAGGGTGATGCATATTTTTGCTGCCAGTATAGTGGTTCGTCTTGTTATGGTCAAGTGTGTGGTGAAGTCATCTACTAGTTGTTATTAGTCTTCGTGTCTACGTCTGATTTAGTTTCAAGTCAAATTATCTTGACAACGGGAAGAAAAATGCATTCCTCAGCATCAATCCTACCATGTATACCATGTACACTAGTAGCTGCTATAGTGCACACATATATGTATACACAATTACACAACAATGCACATGGAGATAGATGCCTGATGCCTGTGATGCCACCAGATGGATGGTTCTTCTGTGGCTCATCTCTGTGCAGCACACAAGGCTATTGAAGCCGAAACGAGTTTTTTCTCCTCCATCATCTTCTTACACAATCCATCGTGGCTTTTTGCAACTTTTGCCACTTTACTGATTTCGTTAAAGGGAAGTCAACTGAAAAGTTCACAATCTCTACTTGTAGTACAGACGAGAAGACGGCAGTGGGAAGCTGCTGCTGCTGCTGCTGCGATCTACGAAACAAGACTTAAGAATGTTCTTCTATTTACTATCTCTGTATGCGTATAAAACTATTCATGACATCAATATCTGTTCTGTGACTGCAACAATAAAAGATTCATTTCTGAAAGATGATGATGAGAGTGAATAAATGAAGTCAATGTTGCTAAATGCAAAAAGTAATTCACAATTTCAATCGCGGGTCGTAAATTAAATCTGCAAATAAATAAACAAGTGAAATAATTGGAAGTTTATCCCGTAGTACTTACTCGTTCTACGTAATAGTAACTATTCGGTGTCCTGTTCTCGTCCTTTTCTATATGTTTGCGTCAAGTCATGTCATATCATGTCATGATGACACAATGCATGTAACAATAAATAACTTATGTAAATCCACGGTATATTTCTGACTGTGACCATCCAATAGACAATCTGTGTATATGTACTATGTGAACACACAGAAACAGATATGAATTGATGTAGTGAGTATTTATCTATCAGGAAGGTCGTCCACTTGGCTTCGTTTCGTTCGACTCGACTTTGGATTGCATTTAAAGTGATTATTGTCTCTCGCCTCACCTGCAGCTCTCCTACAATCTGCAATCATCAATTGAATCATGTTTTATGGAGCTCTGAATCTCTATATAGTGTCTATAGTTCGTGCCCCTAACTGTATACTCTGTTTAATATATAGCGAATAATATAATCACAGAGTGAAACTGGCTGTGCTCTCTTCTGTGTGTGTTGCTGTTGTGTTGTTAGTGAATTATTCAATTTATTTCCCTTGGAATTAAATTTGCACCACCAGCATAAAGCATAATAGCTTGTACTACGAGTCCACATGATTCTCATATAAAGTCACCATCATTTCACAATACAACTAAATATTCAATAAACATTTATTAGCAACACGGACTCTCCTGCTCTCTCTCTCTCTCTCTCTCTCTGATCACAATCACAGAATGAGAAACCCGTCTTTAGCCAGTGGACGTCTTCGTTTTTAAAAAAAAAACTGTATGTAGGTTTTTTCTAATAAGAGACATGAGTAGCCAATGAGCGTAAATGTCCACCGTGGACTAGCACGCACAATTTTCGAACTAAGGGAGATACTTAAATAGAATTGACTACCTACTCTCGGCTGTTCAGCATAAGCAGAGGAGAAAATTACATGAAACACTTATATGGATCTTGTACTACAACTAGAACTCATCAATTGACCTTATCGCAGCGTTTGATCGTCGTGAGCGACACAAGTGGCTGCGACCACTGACTTAATTAAGTCACCTGTGTGTTATTTGCACACACGTTTCCACATGTTGTTTGATGGTGGTGGAGAGTGACGTTTTGGCACTTGAGCTGCTGTGAGTCTCTCAACTTTCAAAAGAGTCTCTAATTTCGACAGTTTTCCTCTACACCCTTTCTTGCTGCTACTCATTATCACCTGTACACTTATACACACAGTGGAGTGTGGTAGATATAAATTTATATGTAAAGGGTTGGCCAAAGTTTAACATGTAGTACATACTACTGGCTACTGCTTGTGAAGAATATTTATGATGCATTCTTGAATGACGGAAGGCAGTGACGAGGACCAGATGGAAACTCCTTTTACTTCTGCTGTGAACACGCAACAACAGCAAAAACAAATGAAAAATTAATGCTTGGCGTCTGAACCGCAATTAGCGTTGTTTGCGACGACGTAAATAACCGTTGTGTGGCTATTGCCAGCCTCCACGTCGATTCTCAATATATTATTATTGAGGAGGAATGGTTTGTGGGAATTCTAAAAAGAACAAGTAATTCTCTCAAACTGTCAGATTGCAAAAACATGGATTTATTCGAAACAATGTTGAAGTGGTAGCTGGATAAATTGTGAGAGATTGTGATCTGTAGTACTAAATACATAAGGGGAGGAGAACTGTACAGCAGATGTATAATAGACAATTCAGTCTAATTAGCACAGTTTTGGAGCAATGCTGTAAATATTTATGACTACCTGTTCGGACGGATGGAAGGGCCAATTGATTGTTGCAAAATACAATTAGGAGAGACTCATCGATTCGTCTGTGTGGGAAAAACTTGTGAGGCTGCTGGCACTCGTTCGTGTTTTGTTTCAGTTCTGCTGTTTCTCTGATTAGTGAATGTTGCAAGACTGACTGACTGAGATATAGAGAGCAGAGAAGCAATAACGCGTACTTTGAGTGTCAGTGAGCAAGACAACTTTTTTTTTAATTCCAAGAGAGCAACATGCGACGGAGTCAATCTCTCGTTTATGTGGATACAAAGTGAGTCGAGTAGTAAATCGACAATTGCCAATGAATCTCTCCAATTCAATTGTCTTTTTCTTTTTGCATTGCTTTATGCGTCTTTAATGATGACCCTCGTTGAGTCTTGTTTGTTTGAGTCCCATCAAATCATGCACTGATTTTATTTGGAAGAAAAAATTCTGATGATGGTGGTCGTGTATAGCTGGTAGTCATCATAAAGTGCTTTGCCTTTGCCACCCCGTACATGCACAAAGCCTCGGCTGCTAATTCATAATAAGTAAAAATAATTCTGCTATAAGATTTCTGCTATAAGATTGTGGCCAAGTGTAAAAGTCGAGACCGGATTTTTATCACGATTTCATTTTGCTGTCAGACTTTTCTTATTTTTTATATCGTTTTCCCGGAGTGTTCCGCCACTCTCTACTTCTTGAAGCGTCACAGTCCAGTTATCCATCCATCTCTCTTTCTCTTTGGTGTTAAATGTACATTGTCTTATCAGAATTTGAACTCGTCACGTACATTTAATAGATTTTCTATATAGTTTACATAGTGGAGCTGCTACTTCCTTTATCACGTTAAATATCCTACTGTATAAAGGCTGATTCTCCTTCCCAATGAAGAAGAAAAGACATTAATTGTAGTTTCCCGCTGGTTGGACGAAAAAAAAACATGGCAAAAGTATTTTATATATTTAGCTGGATGCACGAATATTATGTTAGTGTAAATATGCGAGCAGTGCAGCAAGGTTAAGGTTTCCCATTGGACGGCAGATTTTCCCCTTCCTCGCAAATAAAAAGAATGGCTTATTGAATAGTCAGATTTATGAGTCAACTGAGTAAACTAATTTGCATGTGCAAATTAAATTAAATCTCCGCAACAAGAACTCACTTCAATTCAGAAGTCTTATTGCCTTTTGTCTTCAAATATTATTACGACGTCCTATAGACAATCCTCTGCCTGTAATTTAAGTTGCTCTTCTCGTCTTGTCTGTGCTTGTATTATTATTAAAGGTAGGATATCTTTATAACGTGGTCACCATTTCGCAAGTAGTACATAATAGTGATTACTTACTTTACGTGCTATTGGATTACATCAGTCATTGTCGGGTTCAGCTCTCCTGTGGCAATAGAACAGTGAAATGAAATAGAATTCAAATGAAAGAAAATGACAAGGCAAGAGATGAACATCAAAGCTTCTATGTATGTAGTACACAGTACACGGTACACAGTACACAGTGTTCAGTTCACTTTTTTGCAGATACATTTTATATGTGCATGTAGTACAGCTAGCGCTTCCAATACCGGTATTGAATACCGGTATATACCGGAAATAAAATTCAATATCCTAATACCGATACCGGTATTGCAAACACTAATATCGGTATTTGTCG
>JABASC010003676.1:0-13537 GCA_019776185.1 Plutomurus gul
GTATAGCGTAAACTTCAAGATTTGATGTTATTGAATGGAAATCATGTTTGTATCAGCAGATCATTGGTCAAGCGACACGAATAATACATTTATGGTTTTATGCAAAAGAACTTGGCACGATAAGATATAATGGAGTCCATCATATTCATATTTTCTAAAATAGGAAGACAGAATTGAACACGGTGTGCCTAATTTAGCGTAATCGGCAAAATCCCTCCTGAATTTTAAAGCAAACATTATAATACAACTCCCTAAGCAGCAAAGTGTGAATTATTTAATGAATATCGAAACCTGAAGACCTTGGGTTTAGAGGTATAATGTATTAGTTACTGACGTCACGAATTGAGACAAAATTTGCCTATGCATCCTCAAACTGTAAACAAGTAAGTAAAATTACTACCTTTGTAGTCACGTTTCAATAATGTCTTACAGAAATTTAAAAAGTTTTTCATGCATTCTATGTATTCAAGTGCACTGTAGAACCAAGAGTACCTAACTTTACAATGTTTTGCGCACAGGGACCCCAGGGCAAAACTACACAGCCAGTAAATGATGGATGCATTGAAATTCGTTCCAAAATCAGTCTTGATTCGTGATTGATTACCAGAATCAACACATTATCAAATATAACTCCAAGAATTCTGTGTGATAATTACATGTTTGGAATTTAGAAATCCAAGCAAGCAAAACAGAGGATTTAAATGTGAACGATATTTCCAAAATGTGTACGTAAATGTTTGTATCTCAAAAAAGAGAAAGATACAAAGTTTTGAGAAATAAATTAAATAAGTAAAATCGGCTATAGTTGTGTTGTACCTACGTAGATACTCCACACCAATTTATGTGTACAGTTTCAGAGTTTCAAGAATTCTCAATTTCAGAGTACTTATAAGAATTTATGTAGGTAGATGTCTTTTGGTAACAAAGAGCAAACTTTGTTTGGCAAGAAGAATATGTGCAAAAGCAAGAATAAAATACATATAAAAAGAATGGAAGCTTGAGTGTATATGAATATTGAATAGCCTGAGAACATTACATAATGCTTACCTTTAACCTTCTTCACGAACCTAGGCTAAGGCTAAACTAATCTAATGTAATGAAATGAGGTTAAAAATACAAGTGATGACTTCAGTATAACTTAGGTAAAAGAGTTTCAATTTCAATGACGCGAGTGGCTTACTTTTAATAGTGGTAAACTATGGAGAAATAAATCGGAAAAGCATTTGCAATAAGAGCGAAAGAATTTGCGTGTAAATTGTTCGTGAAATATCAAATAGTTTTTCAAAGTTTTCCATAATGCGTCACTACTAACAATGTATCCTCAAGCAGAGCCACAATTTTTTTTGTATTAGCAGTATAGATAGCGTATCGTTACATATAGCTAAATATAAGATGTTCCATTGCCTGACTGTACCCATACCTGGACATAATTATGTATGTATGTTTATTAGCATTGTTTACACACAAATAAATAATGGTTAGCATGATAATACACAATAAACTGAAAGCAAGCGGGGGACAGCTATCAGTGTTTTCATATATAATGTATTTAATTTCCCGTAAAATGGATAAATTATTCCAAGGTAGGCGCGAAGTTCATCTGGAACGATAATTAGTATGTGACTGCCCATTGCAATTGATCTAATGATATGCAAACTGTCTTTATCTTCCGCCATTATATTATGTCCTACTTCTGAATTGCGTAGCAGGCAAGGCTTTAAAAGAGTAGAAAATCTATCTATCCCTGGATTGTTTTGTATTTTTTATTAGAGCTGACTCAATGGACGGGTACAGACGACTCACGCGGACCCAGGCACTTTTCTTTTCAATTACTATCGAACTTACGTACTACCATAAGGGTAATACCGATATACAGATCGAAATAAGATTTTGAGAGGGGATTTCTGACAGTGTACGCAGATATCTGTAAGTCTAAAGTTCGAACAGTTATTCGTATTTTGTTTTTATTATATACCCAAATGAACATGTATATTTATTGCACATGTAGATAGATAATTATTAGGGGGGAAAAGAAGGTGCTGGTGAAAACAAAAAAAGTTGAGAGTTATCCTCCCACACACACAAAGAATTCAGAGAGAATCACGAATTCGCAGAGGATTGTGTGTGAGAATATCGTTGAATTTCTGAATACAGACATCGCTTCGCTACTAAACAGACGAATCCAATAAAACAAGCATATATGCCTATTAGATTAACTCAATTACAATTTATTCATAGAAACTATTAGTGTGGAGATAGGCTATCCTTAGGAGAACAGTCTTTATTAGAACTGGTAACAAAGCTTTAGGTGCACATTTATTTTTCTCTCATCTATGTAGAAGTATTCAAGAAATTGTTTGTCAAGTTCAAGTTCAGCATTTTTGTTCGTAAGTCAACTTGGAACTCGATAGTACAATATTAAGCAAGTAATATACATACCTGCCAAGAAGATTAGGCTATACTAATTCGGCGAAGCAGAAGAATTTCAAAGAGAGATCACCCATTCCAGATTCTAACTTGAAATAACTCTTTTTAGCGTGACGATACAATTATAAAGAAATTTGGCAAAGTCTAATATGTGTATTCGTCGACAATCCTGTCAGTTAGTTGCGATCGTATAATCTTTGTTTAATTGTGCATTGAAAATAAACATCTTTCTATAGAAGGTATAACAGACAAGAT
This sequence comes from Plutomurus gul, assembly GCA_019776185.1. Lineage (NCBI taxonomy): Eukaryota > Metazoa > Arthropoda > Collembola > Entomobryomorpha > Tomoceridae > Plutomurus > Plutomurus gul. Next base: position 2,683 of record JABASC010003676.1, read on the forward strand.
AACCTACGTAGAATAAACATACACATACACTTGAATTGACTGTATATCTCTATTCCATATACAGTATATGATATACTGTTGTGAAAAAGTAAACATCAAACCAAAAAATGGCAACTCCAATCCCAGTCTACAATTTTGATATGGAGGCGAACCTTCCAACGCACAAATCTGATACGCTACAATCTGCAAAGAATAAACTCGAGTCTGGAGATTATGGTAACAGGCATCCTGCAGTGATGGCAGAACGTGGACCGATCATGCCCACCGGTAAACCTCCTCACAAATTTGAGGGTGAGCATTTACCAGAATACGGAAATTTTGGATCCAATAAAACTCTTGATGTACAAATTCCCGTGAAAATATTGCCCTCAGATTACGAAGAGAGTGAGCACGTGTACGCAAACGCCGGAGAACAACAGCCCCTACAAAGAAAATCAAGTGTAACCGCCTCGATTGTCAACATAATCGGGTTCCGGGATGTGTGCGGAAACAAGAGACTTTGGAAAATGCTGATGGCGGAATTCATTGGTACACTTTTCCTGGTGCTGATTGGATGCGGGTCCTGTCTTTCCGGATGGAGTAAGGAATATGCTCCGACGCAAGTGCAAATTGCCCTTGCCTTTGGTATTTCGGTGGCGACAATGGCAGCAGTAATGTCCACTTTTGCTAATTACCTTTTCATTATACCTCATTTCTAGATTTAGAACCATTGTTAGTTTTGACAGTTTCATCCTAGGAAATTTCAACCTTTTATCCTTATTACATGATAAAACTGTCATATTATCTTCCATCTAAACAATGTAGTTTTTTTATGAGTGTCTGGGAACATTTCTTAATATTTTAGCTTTTTCCTGGTTTGTGAATTTCTCTGTCTCAATCTCAATCTATGCACATTCAAACCGGTGTGAACAATATTAAGTAGAACCAAGTACCAAGTGAAGATTCTTTAATCCAACATTGCAGTGTTTATGTGTAGGTACAGAATAGAGAGTGTAGTAGAGGTGAACGGGCATTGATTTATGAAATGCCCAATCCAGCTCAATTTTTCTTAATAATGCCCAGCCCGGCCCATAGATTCTCATTGACCGCAGTCTCCAGTCTCCACTAAAACGTGCACAGAGCCCATTTTTTTAATCTGTACCCCACTCATTGTCAGTGTTGAAATGGCAAAATGGTGAAAAAAATAAAATATCGTTGAACACTTTTGGTCTTTTGTTAACGTACGCTGTGTTACAAAGTGGATACATTAACTGTGTGTTTATAACAGGAAAGACAGAATTTTGCCATTTCGCCATTTTTGTGACTTTCTTTTCTCCATTTCGCCATTTTTTGTGAATTTCTTTTCGCCATTTCGCCAAGAAGTATTGCCATCTCACCATTATGGCAAAACCAAAACTGATCCTACACAAACCAATCTTACTAAATTGTGAACTAAACATTTACCCCTCCAAATTCTACCGAGAGACATTCCAAAATTAACCAATTTTATGCATATCATTGAAAAGCTGGTTTTATTTCCTCTCCCTATTCAATTAAAAGGAGCAGGAGATTAACGATTAAATATTAACAGGTTCAGAAAACCAAAGGAAAATGTTCACATTTATATTTATAGAATTGCAGTGTGCCATATTGACAATCGTTTTTAGAAACGGACAATTTTGAGATAAAAATTTGTTACAGACAGATAATTTAAATGAGACTCTTGTTGTCTTCCTCAATTTCAGGCTATTGGACATGTCTCAGGTTGCAACATAAGTAAGTAAAACAGTATTTAATAAATCCATTCAATTGTAAGTAGCTCCTCGTTGTTGGTTGCATTTATGTGAACATACATATACACGCACAACAAAAGTCAACCTCATGCATTCTTTTTTTCCGAAAGATCCTGCCGTATCCGTTGGTCTATTTGCCTGTGGGAAGATGAGTTTCCTCAAAACAATTGTTTACATTATCGCACAGTGCCTGGGAGGAATTTGTGGAGCAGCAATTTTACAAGTAATGGACATCTCTGTAGCTCATTATAATACTTGTATATAGAGATAGAATAGGAGGGGATATCCAAAATTACCTGAGTAATTCGAATATAATTTCCAATTTCGAGTCGAATTGTTCACATCCAAATACATTTGGTTGTGGACTCTGGATTTGGATGTCCGACCCTTATAATCATCTCAATCATCTGTATCTCTTTGTTGTACGTACGTTCTACGTACAGAGTACAGTAGTTAAGCTTCTTTCGTTTTGTATTGATACATAATGTATAATGCTTAAGATACTTTTGCTATTATTACTACCGTAATTAAGCACTTAAAAATCTAAATTTTAAATCACAAGTTTTTATGCTTTGATTGCAGGCTGTGACCCCTACAGAAATACAAGGCAACCTTGGAATGACGGTACTAAATGAAAAGTTAGATGCAATTCAAGGTCTATTTTTAGAAGCACTTATAACTTTCGTACTCGTATTGACCGTCTGCGGTGTCTGCGATGAACTCCGAAGCGATGTGAAAGGCTCCTCTCCCTTAGCAATTGGGCTATCGATTACCATGTGTCATCTGATGGCAGTAAGCTTTTCGTAACGTTTAACCGCAGAGCACTTACACTTGCTCATTGTTTCATCTGCTATACAAGACACTTCTTCTTCATCTGTAGCTTTCATAGCGTTTAATACAAATTGTAAACGGTAAATTCCACCATAGCTATGCTGATCCCACTCCCTGTTTCCTTAAACCTAGCTGTTTCAAAACCCTATATGGTAGCTATTGCTTTTAGGGTAATAAAATTCTCATAGTCGATTTCTTTTCTTAAAGTAGAGACTATTCCGTAAAAGCATTTCTGCTCACAGCCATTATGTAAATGTCACTCTCTTACAATTTTCTCTTAGAGCACAGTTTTTATAATTTGACAATGTGCCAACTATATTAACATTTACCAGTGGAAATGCACACTCCTTTATATGAAAACTTTCTAAATTGTCTAGAGAAAATGAATGTCTATTTTTTCTTCTTTCCCTCCCAGATCCAATACACAGGCTCATCGATGAATCCAGCCCGCACCCTGGGACCAGCTGTCATCACAAAAATTTGGGCACACCATTGGGTAAGTGCATGTCCAAATGCAATGACAATGAAAAATGTTAACCTATCGACTTCTAATTTCTAATGTTTATGGATGAACTAAACTCGCATGACAGAAAATCTAATTTATAACAATACTACATATTTCTACCACTTAACCAGATGTCCTTTTAACGCTTAAATGTTTTCTGCTCACGAAGAACCATACCATGATTCATGGCGTAATCTCCGAATTTATCCTTATTCTGAAGATTACGCTATGAGACTTACCGTGAAAGTCTTTTATATTTATAGTGCTCTCCTATTAATTATTTTGTTATATAATTATATCACAGATATATATATATATATCATATTATATATTATACATGCTTTTTTTCTAGGAGGGTGCATAGCTACTAATGCAAGCTTAGTAGTAGTCCCCGCCCTTCTCTAATCAGAATAATGAAGCGAAAAAGAGCAAATGTCAAAAGTCACTACCTATACAATACTTAATCCATTGCTTCACACAAACTTAGAAGCAGGAAAGGAAAGACTTTGTGTGTTCATGTTGATAGGTAATTTGTGGAGTTGACTCTGCAGACCTGCAGGCTAGATTATTACATAGTAACAGGGAACAATCTCATCTCATTTAGAATAATTCATAACATACATGTACACATACATATATGTTACAGCCAGTATACAAAATTATACGCTTTTATAAATACGTCCCCCGTTGTGCTTTCATTATTCTGAATATGCAGAAAATTATGAATTTATTGTACATACAAAAGTTAACATTGACCCAGTGAAGTTTTTCCTATAGTGAACCGAATTCATTCAAACGTCTATATCTCACTAGCAAATTTACTACTATCAATGTCAAATTACTGTATGGTTTTCAAAGATTTTATCTTATATAAAAGTTATGATTTAATCAAAAATACTGTGCTACTCATAGAGGTCTAATATGTAATATAAGGCATATAAGGCAATATGGCATCATGATGTATGCTGCACATTTACTATAAATAAATAGTTACCTATATGTTGTTTTACCGCGTTACAGCGTAATAGGAAGGGCTCACTGACACACACCTTGTATATACTTACGCATATGTTATACAGAATACACTAAAAGCATTAAGAAGTAAGCTCTTAAGATCACTTTTACTTTGGGTGGGATTAGTGCACTAATTCTCAAAGCCTTACCATTATACTATGTAGGAGATGCCTTCTAATATTCTGTATAAGACTTATACCTCTATGCTTGGCTTGCAAAATTTATTTTCCTCGTGAGATACATTACGTTGCGGGAAGTTGCATTTACAAAAACACAAAATCTGGACATCCGACTCCCAACTCCCTGATTACGCTGAATACAATGAATAAAACCGCAATAGGGAATCCCCGCCCCTAATAAGGCTTTCATATTTTGTAAATGGATATTTCTTCACATTGTCTCAGTCTCACTGTGAGATTTATATTTGTAGTTCATAAATTAATTTGGGTTGTTATGCTGCACGCAATTTTCGGTTAGCTGAATTAACAGGATAGCGCTTGCTATCTTCTATCTCTATGTAAGCACAAAAATGCATGTGTAATAGGGAATTCTTTCATAGGTTGAACTCTAACACAAGGAAGTTTCATCACATGAGAAGAAAAATCACACTAAATATACAGCGAAGTTACATTACATGTTTATTGACATCCCAATTGCATATTGTCTGGGGATACATATATCCACATGTAGTATACAGTGTGAATGATGTTCATCTGCAATGCCAATACCGCGTGAAACAACTCAACCGTGAGACAAACCACGTGTGATGAATTTCTCCCTATTATGTAATTGAGTGTGCTACGTACGGTACACTAATAGAATAGAGTGAAATACTTGGGCAACTGCACTTCGGTTTTATTACTACTGTGTTGTTCATTTTCTCTTTATAGATTTACTGGTGCGGGCCATTACTAGGAGGATTTGTTGCTGGATTCATCTACAACGTTAGTTTCAAGGAAAGAAGCCAAGATACAATTCACTTGGACGATATGGCGGAGAAGCGTCTGAGTCGTGGTCGTTAAAAGCAGCTCTTGTTCCTACTCTTTGAGCTATATATGAGAAAGTTAATTAATACTGATGCATTCCAACAAATGGGGAAAGCGTTTATTTTAATAGTAGCATAAAGTAGAACTCACACAGCGTTGTTGCATGTGGTGCAGACAATTGTCTTGCTTTTGCAAGTTTTCAACCTACATGGGGATATGCAATAGCGTGTGACTATGTAGATAGATATTACATAATACATACGGTTTTAAGCGTAGTTAATATCAGTGTTGTCTGGAAGGACGACATCGTTGACGACGGAACGCTCCCGAAATAATTTCAATCTCTTATGTATTTTCAAGGCGAACCTTTTTGTAGCACTATTCTAGGAATTGTGTGAAGAAATTTGAAGTTACTTAAATATAAGCTATAAAAATAGTCATTGTCACCAACTGTCGGGTGTGCCCTGGATTATTATGCTACAAAAGGTACTTATCAGATTTGACTGCATTCGTTTCAATGTCTGATATCCTGTGCTTGTGTGTGGCAAATTATTTTTATTATTATTCGATTCGCTCCTTCACAATAATGCTTACTCACAGAATAATGTTTCGCGAATGTCTATCTGAATTCCTTACCGCACGCAACTCTTACTTCTTTGAATACATGTACATATTTTCAAATAACGTTATATGTATATATATAGCGCAAAAATATTGATTGGGAGCTTTTGGATTTTCCTTGTCAGTTTGTAAATGTATACCCAAGATGTATACGGTTTGTTGTTGATTGGAGACGGTATTTTTTATCAGCGGTACCTATACATCATGTAAGCAACGCTGATTGTTATCTTGTACAATGTGTCTCATTCCGTTAGTCTGAATGTGTTAATGGGAGAGAGAGTACCACAATGATATCAATAAGGAAATTTTGAGACACACAGCTATGCAGTATGCACTCGAGTCCATTGTAAAAGTGTCCACGCAGCAAACGAGTGTAACATTTATTACATGAATTATGTTATGCGTAGGTAGCGTCGAGAGCAGATATGATTGCAGTAAGATTGTTATGCCAAGTACATACTTAAATGGTGGCTAATTTTAATCTTATATTAATACATGTGCGAAGAGGGAAAGAACAATTTCTGAATCTCATCCTAGCGTTGTCAATACTCAACGCTTGCTCAGCCTCTACTATCATGATCAATACAGACATTTAGATAGACAGTGCGAAAGGCGAGGTTCTTGTCTTGCCTTTTCTCGTGCAGTGCAGTGGGGGTGCTGTCTCACAGTCAGTCTTACTCTTACCACTTTGTAATAGAAGAATCGTAGGAGAAGAACCAGTGGATTTGCGTGTGTACCGTATAATAATAATATCTCGCTATTTACTCAAGCATAAGCACTTATTGTACTTGTGGTTAAGAATTTAAAAGGAGATGACCAAAGTGTAATGTAAATATATTCGCTATAAGTGTGTAAGTATGACCAATGTAATGTATGTGGTAGATAAAAATATTTCAAAGTTCATTAGGCAGACGGCAGACTTGCGTGCTAATAAATTTATAATGAAAAGCATACTTGCTGCTTACTAAATTATGTAATAATTATGCAGTTTGTATCTGCATTCTTACTACATATTATTCATAAACATTTTTCGGTGGAGGAAATGTACACTTTGAAAATTTATAATAAAACAATATTGTGACCAAACTTGTTAACTTCTCTTACGCAATGATCATTATTTCCATTTACTTATAATACCATTACCAAGAATCACAAATGAACCAATGTGTGGGTAGGGTTGCCTTGTTAAAGATTATTTTTCGATTAACCGTACACAGCCATAAATTGTTAACTGATTACATAATTATTTCCAAAAATAGTACGCCTGGGGTTACTTAGTAATTAGTAGATAATTAAACACAAGTACATGCATTACATTTTCAATTTCACTCATTTCGTACCGAAATAGATGTTTGTATAGTTTGCAATTTTGGACAACAAAACAAATTGATAGTGTCATTGTATTAATAATGATAAATACTTCCTTTTAGTAATCATGTCTAGGTTAGGTTGTACGTATTCCATCTTACTTCTTGCGGTTTAATTTTTTACACTACGTAAATAACATGTTAAATAATTACAAATATTTTCCTTGTTTAAGTTGTAATACTTATCAAATCAAGTAACATGAGTGTGGTAGGTGTGATAGAATAAATAGACGAGTTTGAGCATACAAACTGACGAACATTTATTGAAACCGAGTCCATTTATTGTGACAGACGCAGATTGTTAAACTCTTAAACTTTGTTGTGTCTCCACATGGAAATCAACATTCACTCTAATGCTGTTGGGGTCAGACACATAAATAAAAATGAATTGAATTGAATTGAATTGAAACTCTGGGCAAACAATCAGCATAATTTTGGTATTGAGTTTTTAATAAAGTATTTATTAATGATGGTGTATTATAAACATTTAATGACTGTGCGAACCAAGATAAGGAGTGGATGTATTCGCGAAATGCATCAACCGGTTAAAATTACATCAGTGAAAACAGTTTTTACAGAAAATCCAAAATAATGTAAAATAGATTGGTGTTTCTTAGCTTGGGTAAATTGTCCACTAAAATCTGATGAAACAGATTAAACAATTAGCCATTAGCATTTAAGAGTTGGATAAGGTCAAGACAAAGTTATTCGGAAATAGATTGGCGTTTTAAATACCTACATTAGAAGAATTAGAATTATTTCGTCGATGGGATATTCCATGTGAATTTTTTCATTCCGCTTGGTAAATCCGGATGGTGTCCTGTGTTCATTTCCTAATAATATATAACCTTGCCTGTTTTTTTTTAAAAAGTCTAAAATTAGCTTTACCATTAAGTGTGATATCCAAATAAAATGAATAGCCATTGCAACTGCGATGGTATTACAGTGTACTACTTATGTTGTGAGCTGAGCTGGCAGGAAAGTTTGTTTTTCTTTCATTCTGATGTGCATTAACCTGACCGTACAAATATTCTTCATGCGTCATTAAAAAATTAAAAATTAAAACTTCCACGAGCCGTAAAACCAAAATACTGAGAAATCATTACAACTATTTGTCTGTGACTTGTCGATTTCCTGTTTCCTGTACATACACACAAGTGTCCGTCATAGTCTTTGAAAGCACATTATTGTACACCTCGTAAGTGAACTCAATTCTGCCAATGCCAAAATGTCAATCATTTAACAAAGTTCCATTTGCATATGTAGATAAGTTGTCGTAGGCGAATATTTGACGAACTTCACTATTTCAAATTATTATAAATGTCAATAAAATATGAATGCAGTTGGAGAAAGTGAGAAAATTGCACTTTTTGAATAAATTCTTTCGATTAGAGTGGAAATGGTGAAAAGCAAAGGCTTCATTGTGAAACTTTTAGTGAAGCAAAGTAAAGCTGGCAAATACGGTTGAACAGACAGGAAGTGAAATAAAATTGCATAGATCTTGTAGACCAAAATCTAAGCCCAATTCTTTAGCATTAAGTAAATAGGGGCTCTTTCTCGTTCTTCCATTTTGGCCACCAGTACAACTGCATAATACATATCCGTTGTAATCGGATGTCTGAGTCTGAGTAGTTCCGTAGTAATAAGTTGGTCACGCCACGATCAATGCTTTGCATGTATAGTGCGACTTCCTCCTCGCACTCCCCCCACTTTCACGATTCAATGAATGAAAAGAGTTTTGGACTTGCAAAGTTGCGGTTTTGTAAAAACGACTCTAAAACTGTTGGGAGACTGTTCATACAATGGTGGTACTATGGGGTCAAATGAGTATCTTTGTGAAAAATTCTGAAATTAGACTTCACTATTTGCATTTACATCCTGAATAGACGGCATCGGCATTACAACCTTTGTACAGAGTGCAATTGCGCTGGATTCAGAACTCCACAAGAAATAGTGCAGATACAAATCCACAAAGGCATTTGTCTGAAAATGAGACCTCGAAATATCCTACACACATCTGAATAAAAGGAATCTTACCATGAAATCTCAGGATTCACAAATTTAATTATTAAAACAACACCAGGGAATGAATGTGCCAATTGTGCAAAGTGTAAATTAAATGCAAAACCATCGTAGTGTTAGCATATTAACATATATAGCATAGAATTCCTTAATGGGCTTAGATCACATTTGGTACTCAACTTGGAATGTTTTCCATAATTTCTATAGAGGTTACGTTGTATCTATGTACATATACAATACAACTACCACCACAGTGTATTGAGAATACTTTGGAATTAACTGTAGGAACGGCTGTGCTTAGACTTGGATGTTGGAGAAGGAACAATTCATTAGTTTACAATTCGATGGGTGCATGTCGGTTAATGTGCTGCCCTTTGTGCCCATTCAATCTGCGGTTGGTCTAATAATTACTGCTGAACATGAATGAAACATTCCATATAGACCTTATATTATTAGACCTCTACGATATATAATACCAATGGTATTTCTTTCATTTAAAGAGCACCCGAATTTTAAAACAATCTGTGTACCCTAATTGCTAGTTGCGAACCAATTAAAATTAAAGAAATTACTTCCCACGTGTGAACTTGGATTACGTTATGTCTACATCAGATTTAAAAATATACTGTAATAAGTACCATTACTTTTAATAATATTGTTCCAACTAAACTTTCATTTTGTTTTGTTTCTACTGCTCCCAATGATTGACCTTCAGACCTTCACATAAAATGTGGCCATAACTATGCAAATCCATCGGACGATATGCGAAAGAAATTAGAAATCATAGCTGGTGATTGTTGTGCGTCCGCCTAATTTGGATTTGTGCTCGTCTTTTTAAACACCTTGATAATAAATAAGTATGCTCACCTTTATTGTTAAAACCCTACATTATCAATTGACTTGACACATATTTGCAACGTTTAATTATTCCATCATAGCTGTGCATGGCATGTCCTCAACAAAGGTCTGCCTGTCTTCTTACCTACATCAACAACCATTTAATTCGGCATCAATCTTTTATCTCACCATCTACAGATAATTCATTTGATCCAATAACGCAAAGGAACTTGTTTAGTTTGTTGCGTTGTATTTTATTCTAGAGATTTAGAGAAGTAATGTATACTCGGCTTACATGCAATTTATGCCTACACTGTTGTTTACGCTCTACAGCTACAACAAATATTAAACTAGATTTTTGGCTTTATTTCTTCCATAAACTGAATCATATGTATGTATCTCTTTTTGTATCTGTAATCAGCGTACATATTTGTATTAACAATGGTCATGCTAATTTTGTCCTTTAAAACTTAAACCATTATACTTAGATTCAGTTTAAAGCAATAAATTGCTGAAAACCAAAACAGAAACAAACAACATTGAATATGGATGCACAATAAACCATCTATTAGAAGTGTTTCTAAAAGTTTCCATTCACTTTGATTTGAATGCTTTCTAAAGGTGTTTTTTTAGTTCCACGCGTATGTAATAAAGTGAATGTGCTTACGTCAATTGTTGATTGTTCAGACGAAAAATTGCACCCAAAAAGCAGTCGTTCGTGCGTTTGTGCATTTTACCTTCTTTTAGAACCATTTAGACTAATTATGCAAATTTGGCAATAAGCAGGCTCTAGCAAAACAAACCTACTAAGGTTTATTCCCTATGGACCTTTCCCACCATTTTTGTAGCTATGGAATTTACATGTAAAATCTGGAGGAAATTTTTACCATTGGAGGAAAA
>JABASC010003677.1:0-13532 GCA_019776185.1 Plutomurus gul
ACCGTGATTCTGAGTCCCCATACTGTCGGACTCATTTCTCATCGGAGTCATCTACGCGTATGAGTCATTTCCGGATACCAAAAAGATTATAGTTCACGTATGCAGCAGAAGGTCAGATCACACTGACACCACTATTTCACAATTACAATGTGGCTATATTCAGTAAAGAATATATCAGAAACTATTTTTGAAAATCATTTCTCAGAATCATGATTATTACCCAAACCGTCAGCAATTTGGCGCAGAAGTGGGTCAGTGTCCTTGTTTATTTCGTTTGTGTGTAGTATTGCTAGCAAATTTGTTATATGTAATATAATATTTAATATATTCTGCTCCTATCAACACGAGAGAATGACAAGAATTCACATTGATAATAGATATTCTCCGAAATGTAAAAGCTTTGAATTGTTAATGTAAATTGCTCCAATGAAATGCGGAAAAGTTGCTACAAGCAGCGTAAAATAATAATAACAATAAAACTGCATGTACACGGAGATAACACGTGAACATTTGGAACACGTTGAACTCAACATCTTGGGTTGCGTGTAAACATGTGCTTCCTTATATAATTGACAGTATCAAATTACGGCATGGGTAAAATAATTGAATCATTTGATGGAGTAAATAATAACGCTGATGGTTATCAGTCAAGGGTATTGCATGGGGAAAATACCTTGGTCGTTGAAATTGCCTCAAAATTGTCCTTTTACTGGAATTCAAAAGAGGATAATATTTGATTTCTAAATATAATATGATAACACGAATGTTCCCAGAACACCAGATGCCTCTTCATTGGTATTTATTGATCGAGCCCATTCCAAATTCATCTGTACATGTTTATGATATTTGCAGTATTTCCCTAATAAAAAAAGATACAAATAAAACGAAGAATTCATTCAAGTTTCTTGGAAGATGAGAGATAGAACAAATTATTTGGAAAAGTTCTATCATGTAATAATCAATTGGGCATTAAACAGCTCATCGGCGATTTTGATTGCTTTCAACAGCGTTTGTATTTGTCACCGACGATTTCACTAATGTGTTGCACCGAGAGCATACAAGTTCTACTCGTATTATGTATCTAGTATATTGATTTACAAGATAACTTTCACGCTCCAATTGTAAGTTGGCCAAATGCGACATAATTTGGGCGCTTCTGTGTGTATTGGTATTGGTATTAGCGTTATTGCTTGTTGGCAAATATTAAAACAATATGAATAAACTATTTATCTAATGTAGGTGAAAGGTAGTCGAGACATTCAGGAGTTATTTATACCAAATTGTTTTTTTACCACACGTCAACTCAAATCTATAATATTCAACGGATAAAATTCAAAGCAACAAGACTACCAGTCGATTTATTGAACACCAGCAATTATTCCTACGAGTTACGGGTAATTTGACCACACATATTTAATCGTGACAGCTATCGAAACTTTATTTTGCTTCTCCGTTGTAAACTGCTTTGATGCGATTCCTGTGATTATACTGATATATTAGACATTTACACATTCAGTTATAAACCATACAAAAAGTCCTTCAAATACTTTCACCTTCACTTGCAAAATTCTACTTCTGTATTTTCTATATCAGTATTACTTTATAGCTATTTGACAAGGTCCTTGAAACAATTTTTACAATTCATTTACTATTGTCAGCATGTCAGCGAAACCCTTCCGTGTTTTCGTGAAATGAAGGTTGCAATGGTTGCTACCGAATACCGAATCATAATTATTGACACAAAAACATTTAATAGTATAATTATACCTACATTAAGGTGGAATGGAATAGAAGTTGATGAATTACAAAAAGTTCATTGCTCTATTACAGTACAGTAAACTTTGAAATATTTTGGTTTAGCAGTCTACGTAAATGCAGACCAACATATTTTTTAGACAAATATTAGCGTCAGAACGGTTTGATCACATTTTCTTAAAAATGTAAAAATTTACCATCATTACCATTTACAAATTCATAAATTTGTAAGTTAAACTACACTACATGAATTTGTTAATATTAGCTTCTGCATATGCCAAGGTATTTCTCACACGCACGCTTTCTCTCCACCATCTCCGTACATTACGTTTACTATAACAAGTACCATGCAAAAATTAATTTAATTCATCCATCGGTCGAATAGTTAGTGATTATGAATTCATTAGGTAGTGATAATTAATTCGCATATTTATTGTGGAGAGGGTTGTTTAATATGTATAACTATTACTAAAATTGGAGAGACACTGCCACATATTTCTCTCGATTCTATCAAAGTAAGCTTATTTTTAGATGAAACAATTGTTTTAAATAACAGGATCGTCTGGATTATTTTATAATTATGATTTTTGAAAAGCATTGAAAATTACAAGTTGAATTCAAGACACAGATAAGTTTTTTGTTGACTGTTCATTATCCGAATGTAGGTGATCTACCTAAAAATGAATGGGAGTTGTTCATTTACGCATTGCATGAGTGGCTGACTCTCAATATATGTGTCATAAAACGTTTTCAAAGTTTTCATATTACTATTACTGTAGGGACAGACTGAACTGGCCATGTACAATTTTCTGGAAATCTCAAGGAATTAAATATGTACATTAAATATTTTATTCTATTTTACTGGCATGTTATTATACATTTCCAATAGTTGTAGCGTCCCCGAATTCCCAAGTCAGTTTTCTATGTCTCGAGTATTGATATTGATATCAATACCCGAATCAATATCAATGTCGGCGTGTCAACAAACTATTAACTTCAATAATCATTCTCCAGTCCACTATTATTGAGCGCTGACCTTGGCCTCATTCCCCTCAATCCTCTCACCTTTGTTTTACATTACAATGTAACTTGTCACTTGTAGGAACATGGAAAATTATACCAAAATCTTATTCACATGGGGTTGTAAGAAAAACGTTTAAAAATTAATTGGAAATGGTCATTTCCGTATGATTTCACGGTGAATTGTAATGAATATTGTTCTAACACCCTATGGGGCATCAGTTCTAGAAAGCAGTTAGGTAGGCGAAGACACGGGGTAGACACACGACAGAGGTGTCTGACGTTTTAGAACTGGTGCCCGTTTCACCAGCGTTGGTAAAGTGTAAAGTCTAATGTTATAGAGATAGGACTTTACACTTTACCAAGCCTGGTGAAACGGGCACCTGATTCCCCACAGGGTCTTAGAACAATGTTCATTACAATTCACCGTAAACTCTTTGGCCTTGGGAAACGGGTTCAATTATTTTTTAACTACTAAAAACTTTTCAATTAGACAAAACAAAAACAATATCCTCAGCCCACGCACTATGTAGTAGCAAGTAAGCAATGGCCTGTAGTACATATAAATGCATTTAAACCTTCTTACATTTGAAAACCTCCATTATGTATATAGTAAATAAATATGAAGGTGTACCAATATCTCTGTCAATTGATGTAGTATGTAAATATACTCCGGACTGTCCAGACACCATGACTTTCTAAATATTCAGTGTATTTGATTTGCTAATGACCTGAAATTATCTGTAAACAAAGACACAGGAGGGAGACATTGACCTACTTACAAATACTCCTCAAATGCCACCGTCTTCTGAAATTACAAAATTACATTCCATTTACATGGACACAGGCGTCTCTGTATACGATAATTGCGCTGTCGAAGTTTATATAAAGGCTGTTGACAGCCTAACATCGAGACAATCAGACCTAGACCTGAGAAGAATTGTTCGTATCAACATTAACTCAACTCTGACTAGATTTAGGCCATTGCAGCTAACCCATGCACCATCATGCTATTCACTACAATCCCCAAACCAAAGGATTGTGTAACCGACTACCAACTGAGTGTATTCAATTTTCTTCATAATATTGGCTGCACTCGCATTCGAATCATCCGAAGAAAAGACAACAGTTTTAAGCTGAAATACACGACTGGATGGCGTCTCCTCGTTTATCTACTTTGTCACTTGAATTTCCTCATGAAAGTCATGTTCATAGTATTTCTTTGTTGCGGTTTCTTCGACATGAATTTAGATTTCCTCGACAAATTCGGAATTTTGCTGTGGCTGCTTATCATCGCGATGATTTTGGTAAGTGAACGGTTGTTCCATCGTAAATACCCGTTTTTCGAAATTCTTTGCGCTGGATGGAAGATTCAAGAGGAAATCTACGAGTCGCTGACTGGAAAGCAGGCTACAGATTTTGCTAAAAATATAAAACAAGTCGCAAGATCAAGACTTATTCTTCAAATGTGAGTATAATGTAATATCCTACAGGTAATACGTAAAATCACTTTGTTTTCTATCTATTAAAATATTATTTATTTATTTTTATTTCAGATCTGTGGCCATCATTGGATCATTAGCTATGCTGTTACAGTACACTGCAGCTCCGAAATACTGTGGATTCACTTATTCAGCCTTAAAAGCCGATAATTTGCTTCTACGTTTCATTTTCGGTATCCATGAGTTGCTTTTCATTTTTCACGGTGTGTGCTAATTATTGGGAAATCATACGCAATTACAAAATATAAAAAATCTAAGCAATTTTTGCTCAGCACTTGTGTTAATTTTAGGATGGCAATTCTATGGAGGAATGATGTACGTGAGTTCATGTTTTGGAGGAGAAATGACAGTTTGCCTCGATGCATTGAGTCGTTACATGAAAAGCATTGAGAAAGGAAGCGCTCTCCTAAATGTGCTCAACGGATTTGAAGACAAAGTGTTTATCATTGAAAATTTATTTGAAATGGAATTGGAGAAGAGCAGCCAAATAGAAATAATATTGACGCAGTACAGAAAACTCAGTCTGTTGTCTCTGCAAATGAATGATTACGCTTCATTTTCTATTCTTTTTATTAATATTCTCGCTTACTTACAAATGATTACAGATGTTTTCCTTATGATTCAATTGCTTAAAATGCCCGATACGGATGTGTTGGCTGTTCTGTTTTTCTTCGAAGACTGTTGTGTGTGTTATTTTATGCTTTTTAAAGTCTTCAAGTCGATGTCATTTGTTTGTGCGGCAGCGGAAAATTTTCAGTTGGAGTTCAAGAGATATTTGGCTTCCAACTGTGGGAATGTGTGCACACGGAGGGCTTTCAGATCTCTACAAAAGATATGCATGAAAATTGGACCTTCAAAAATTGGTCCATCGTTGGTTGGTGACTCCTTAAATGTTTTACTCAATTATTACATTTGCGTTGCTTTGTGGTAATCGTTTGAGCTTTTGCCAGTTTTGGCACAACAGATTAGAGTACAATAGACAAATATTAATGTAGATAAAATCGTATTTAAATTTTTCAATTGGGAAGCACATATTGTATAATTATATTACAATGCTAAAATATGCAAATAATGCTTTAGTAATTTGCTGTATAAATAAAATGTATTATTACATAGAATTAAGATATTTATGTACATAATTGGAAGATTCAACTGGCACATCCTTTGGTACGGTACGTATGTATGTATATAAAATGCACATTCATTACGATCACTTTTGCAGAAAGAGTAGCTTATTAATTATTACATCCGAACACTGTAGCACTCAAGATAAGGCCAGAGATCAACAGTTCACTATGGTTAAGCAATGAACATTTTTGAATCAACCCATTCCTCGCTCATCTTCACAAGTAATTAAAAAGAAAATATCAGAATACACTGCTGATGAATGCTGACTGATCTTAGCAAAAGTACTCTCATACATAAAAGACTGATTAAAATGATTGTGTAGTAAAGATGACTTCAGCCACATCACGTTTTCTGAGTTTCTCACATAATTTACAGAGGACAATAACAGTTTCATTATTGCAGCGGCACATATTATGTACATTTAATAGGAAGCAGTATGATGTAGGATAATTTTATATCTTTCTGCGGCACCCTGTACGTTACCTTCTAAATCCATTTTACTGTGGAACTTATGGAACATCGGAACACCAAAAATGTTGTAAGCTTACACACGCCCTTTCTACTTGGATAGTATTAGTATTACAACTATGTACAATGTGAGTCATCTGAGAAATCGTCACATATGTGACTGCTTTTCTATCATTGTATTACACGTGAAGTTTCCAGGAATTATATGAAGGAATGTTGATAAAAACGTCTCTAGATACATACGTATGTAAAGGATGAGTACGTAAATCTTTAGATATGCATAATAGATAAGTCGGGTCAAACTGTCAAGACGTGATTTAAGTAATGTGTAGGGAAAACACGTAGTTTTTAGTGTCCAGTCAACTAGTTTGCTCCCGACTTTCAGAGAGTCAAGATGTTCACTCGCGTGGCCAAAAATTGCCTGTTGAAGGCTCATTACCAGAAAAGAGTACTTGCAGTAACTTTAAGCAGGCAACAACAATGTGCGTACGCGTCGAGTGCAACTGTGGAGTTCAAACCAAAGAAATTGATTCCGGGCAGAGAGGAATTTGCATCCAGGCACATTGGACCCAGAGAAAGTGACCGAGATCAAATGCTCAGCTATCTGGGCTTCAAGGCAAGCTCTTTTCAGATCATACTTTGAAAACGTTTTTGTACACTCGTCTGCTACACAATAACATAAATTCAGTCCTTTTATGGTGGTTTTAACAATATTAAATAATAAATTTCAAACATCCATACATTTTACGTTGCTTTGCATTTCAGTATGATCCATTTTTATACAAAGGTGTCGCATTTAACTTTTTATTAAAGTATTATATACAAATAACTGTATGTTCCCAAAACTTACAAGCTTAGCTTACAGTATTTATGCATCAGCTAGCACGTAGAGATAAATAATTAAGGTTGCGCAAGTGTTTAACTGAAAATTTATTTGTGTTGACAGACTCTAGATGAAATGATAGGGCAAGCAGTACCAGAAAACATTCGTCTGAAGAGAGATCTTGTTTTGGAAGAGTGCTATGGTATGTAATATTCACTGATTAAATGAATTTACGTTTCCATTAAGTCTAACCAGCGTTCGCTGGATCTGAACGTTGGTGCAGCGAGCGATGGTCTGACATATTTGTACAGATGCATGTACGCGTAGCTTACATCCAGAGTCTTATCTTGACAACAAAATAACCTTTACTGTCATAAAAATTACAATTTATATAAAATTACACTGTACAGTTTTTAGAGAAGTTATGGAGTCTAGACTTTGATGTTATAGAAGATGTATAGCCAACTGAAGGATAACCCTTACCTAACCTTAACTTGAGTAAACATAAGTTTTCGGTGCAAACCACATCGATTCATGGCTACTCAAATGTCTTATGAGCTCATCCAAATGCAATGCCTGCATATTATTTAGTAGAATATATGTATACATATTACATAATTTGTGTATGTAATATCTCATAGATTACATTTGACGTGTTAGGTGTATTTTATAGCAATTTAAAGCAGATACAAAATCGTAATACAATTGATATGTATGTAGAACAAATACTCGCACATCCTAATCTATATGTATTGTCACATATTATATATTAACATGGCATTTTTTGGAGGGACACCTTTGATACTTCTGAGCAGGGTTTCGTAAATCATACTTTCTTGGTAAAGATCGCAACACAGTTGGAAGAACATGCATGCTGAGATTAATGAATGAATATTGGGATTGATGTGGGAAATATTAATTCGTAACAAGGATAGCTTAGGTCATAATCACTTTAATCACAGAAATTAGTACTTAGTGTGATAATCGCATCGAAAACCCTGGTTCTGTCCATTACGACACGATGAGCTACACTAGAAGATCCAAATTCATGTATAGTATGTAATATTATCCTAGCAAGCTCAGTCTAAATGGTAAAGGTAAATTACATGATAGATCAGCGTGGCATATATGACCATTTACTGTTATCTCTCTTCATGACATCTTCATGATGTAAGTATTATGACATCATGAACAAATGCAGAATTCATGGAACCTTTTGGGTGGTCTTAGATGAACATGAGTTAATCACAAGAATTCGTGGCATTGCTGAAAAAAACAAAATATGGAGAAGTTTTCTTGGGATGGGCTATTACAACTGTGTAGTTCCGCACACAATTATGAGAAACGTTTTCGAAAATCCAGGCTGGTAATATAAACGAATTCTTCTAGTCAACAGCAGAAAATTGTTAACCCTTGAGAAAGTGAAAATGAATTTTCTTTTGAATTGAATCTAGGACTACACAATACACCCCTTACCAACCAGAAATAGCTCAAGGAAGATTAGAAGGATTACTAAATTACCAAACAATGGTAACGGATTTAACTGGGTTGCCTGTTGCAAATGCTTCGTTGTGAGTCTATATTATTACTATTTTACCATACTATTACTATTTACTATTTCTAGAATAAAATTAAATTGAATTTAACTATTTTTAGGTTAGATGAAGGAACTGCCGCCGCAGAAGCTATGGGTCTCTGCTACAGGTGAATTAAATAGAATGAATGGATTCCTTTGTTTGATTTCGTCGATTGATGTAGTTATTCCGCTTATGTATTGTTTCATCATACAAGTGATTACTTCCAGGCAAAATAAACGACGAAAGTTTTTCTTATCCGATAAACTTCACCCTCAAACGATCAGCGTGGTTGAAACACGAGCAAATTCAATCGGAATGGAAGTGATTATTGGGGAAGTGAACAAATTTGATTTTTCCAATCGGGATATTTCCGGTGTCATATTCCAATACCCTGACACAGAAGGAAACATAATGGATTTTAGTGAAATCGTTCATAATGCACACACAAACGGAGTATGTTAAAATCCAATTGTGGTTCAAAATAACGACTTCTTAAATACTTACTTTTTAAAATTTAGGCATATCATTTTAAATATTGAATCTGTTGAGTAGACTTTAGTATGCTGTGCTACTGATCTGTTAGCTCTGACCGTATTAAGACCTCCAGGAGAATTTGATGTCGATATGGCCGTAGGAACCAGCCAGCGTTTCGGGGTTCCCTTAGGTTACGGAGGACCGCATGCTGGTTTTTTCGCCTGTCGCAGTTCATTGACCAGACTCATTCCTGGAAGAATGATTGGAGTAACACGGTATAATGAATGAATATTAATGGTTCAGTGGAAAAGTTGAGAATGGATGTATTTTAAAATGAATTTTGTATTTAGTGATGCAAATGGCAGAGAAGCACTGCGATTGGCGCTGCAAACAAGAGAACAACATATTAGGCGGGACAAAGCCACCAGTAACATTTGCACCGCACAAGCACTATTGGCCAACATGGCCGCAATGTATGCAGTGTATCACGGACCAAACGGTTTACAAGGAATTGCCAAGAGAGTTCATGCTGCCACTCTTGTTCTAGCACAGGGTTTGCGAGATATGGGCAATACAGTGGAGAATAAATACTTTTTCGACACTTTGCGTACCAATCCGGCGATGGCCCAAAGTGAGATTCGATACAGAGCCAAACAGAAGGAGATCAATTTGAGATATTTTATGGATGGCAGTGTGAGTTCCCAATTATGCACCTGATGAAACTGATACATATATACATTTTCTGTGTATACATACATATATACATTATACATCATCTGATAATTTATTAGGTAAGAGATTTAAATAATTTATGAATTAATTTCTAGGTGGGTGTTGCATTGGACGAAACCGTTACTGAAGGTGATATCGATGATCTGCTGTGGATCTTTGGTGGAAAAACAAGTTTGGAAAAAGTAATGACAAATAAATAGTACAATAACCGGATTAACCAATGTACTCAATTAAAAGTAGAATTCAGATTTATGTATGACGGTTTTTGTTTTAGTTAACACTTTTGATTGACAACACGGATAGTCTTGAAGGAAATATTCTTAATTCTGAGTTTAGAAGGACAACAACATTCCTTAGCCATCCTGTTTTCAATTCCCATCAATCAGAAACAAGAATTGTTCGCTACATGAAAACTTTGGAAAATAAAGATATCTCCCTTGTACACTCGATGATTCCTCTCGTAAGTGTACAGTTATATGTATAAATTATCTATATATTATTATTTCAATCTACTTCGCATTTTAATTGTGTGCTAATGATGCATGGTATTTTAGGGCTCTTGTACAATGAAATTGAACAGCACGACGGAAATGATGCCCTGCAGCTTCCGTCATTTTACAGATATTCACCCATTCGTTCCAATTGATCAAGCTTTGGGCTACAGAGAACTCTTCGAACAACTCGAAAGAGACCTCTGTGAAATCACTGGATATGAGAAAATATCTTTCCAACCCAATAGGTTTGTCACTTCACACTTCATCCAATTCAACAGTTCATTCTCAAACAATTTCAATTTTCATTAAATCTTACCACAAGGAAGATGTTTTACCTACTAATTTAAATTTTTTGTTAAAACATTATTTAGTAGTTACATATTTTATCAAAATAATGTAGATGCATACTAATTTTTCTACGGGTATCCAAAAGCATTTTATTTTATTGTTTTATAGTGGAGCACAAGGAGAGTACGCTGGATTGCGCGCAATAAAGTCTTACTTAGAAGCCAAAGGTGAAGGTCACAGAAATGTGTGTTTGATCCCGGTTTCGGTAAGATGTTACTCTTTGCTCTTTTAAATTGTTCTACAGGGGGATGGGGCCGGCAGATATCAGTTTCAAACGTTAAACAAATATATTCAATTAAATTATAGTTGCAACAAGCAAGGGCGGATCTAGGTTAGGGTTTTACGTGTTCAACCACCCCCCCTCGAAATGTAGCTAAGCACTAGATAATTCGATTTTAAAATTTCGGCCTTACGTCCGAATTTCTGTATACCGTGACCATAAAAGTTTAATCTGACTCAAAACACTACCCCCTAAAATTTTGTCAGCAGCACTTGACAAACTAACTGTCATCTTAGAGCATAGACTTCTATGCTCTAATACAGTCGCATAAAATAATGATGAACTATTGCTAATATTCTAAAGAAGGAAGTCTAAGTAGCTTAGAGGTCTAATAATATAAGGCTACTAATAATGTATAAAATATGTAACCACTTGTAGGCCCATGGAACAAACCCAGCTTCCGCTCAAATGGCTGGAATGAAAGTAGAGCCGATAAATGTACGTCGTGATGGCTCCATCGACATTAAGCATTTGCAAGCGAAAATCGAAAAGCATAAGAACGAACTTGCTTGTTTGATGATAACCTATCCTTCCACAAATGGTGTATTTGAAGAGAATGTTGCCGATGTTTGCCAAATGATCCACGATGCAGGAGGTCAGACACGTGCCTTTTTACTGACACTTTTTACGTCAAAATTCGTACAGAATCTTTGCCTACTTGTGAACATATTCTCTGAATATAATTGGCTAACTGTATGAATGATTTAATGTATTCATTCACAGGTCAAGTGTACTTGGATGGAGCAAACATGAATGCTCAAGTTGGGTAATACCTTTGTTACACAAATTTCTCATGACTGCATTTAACAGTGTTTTATGTAATGTATCCATTAAATTTTAGAATTTGCCGTCCAGGGGATTACGGTTCCGATGTATCTCATTTAAATCTGCATAAGACATTTTGTATTCCTCATGGAGGAGGTGGCCCCGGTATGGGACCCATTGGAGTAAAAGCTCATTTAGCTCCATTCCTTCCATCTCATGTTGTCGTGAATCCCTTGGCGTCTATGGGGAAACTGTCGAAATCTTTTGGTGCAGTTAGTGCGGCTCCATTTGGATCGTCTGCAATTCTTCCGATTTCCTGGGCTTATATTAAGGTCAGTCATTCTCAATACTTTTATGCTAACAAGTCGTAAATGTTGTTTTCATCATCATTTACGTTTTCAGATGATGGGGGCCAAAGGGTTAAAAAGAGCCACCCAAGTAGCCATTTTAAATGCCAACTACATGTCCAAGAGACTTGAAAATCATTACAAAACATTGCATAAAGGAAAACAGGGTCTCGTGGCTCATGAGTTCATAATTGACGTGAAAGATTTCAAGAAAAGTGCAAATATCGAGGCAGTGGATATCGCCAAGAGACTGATGGATTATGGATTTCATGCGCCCACCATGTCATGGCCTGTTGCTGGGTCTTTAATGATTGAACCAACAGAATCAGAAGACAAAGGAGAGCTGGACAGATTTTGCGATGCTCTCATTTGTACGATATAATATAATACATACATACGCATATGTACATATACAAATATATATATGCCTAGATATACTTAAAGCATATTTATGCATGTTGTGCAGATATTAGGCAAGAGATTGCCGATATTGAAGAAGGCAGAATGGACATTGGAGTCAATCCTTTGAAAATGTCACCTCATACGCAATTCCAGGTTATGGGATCGGATTGGAATAGACCTTATAGTCGGGAGTTGGCAGCATTCCCCGCGGTTAGTTAACTTCATATGGTTCACAAAAAT
The DNA here is from genome assembly GCA_019776185.1 of Plutomurus gul. Lineage (NCBI taxonomy): Eukaryota > Metazoa > Arthropoda > Collembola > Entomobryomorpha > Tomoceridae > Plutomurus > Plutomurus gul. Next base: position 12,356 of record JABASC010003677.1, read on the forward strand.
ACTGTATACAAGAAAAATTTAGGAAATGAAATGTATTATGCATCCTCCCAGCTTCTTTAAATATGGATTTTTGCACTCAATGAGTTTGTGTTAATATAATTCGGATTAAAATAATATGAAATGATAAAAGAGAAATTAATGTTTATTTTTTTAGCCGTTTGTACGACCCGATACAAAATTATGGCCAACAGTTAACAGAATAGACGATATTTATGGAGACAAAAATCTTGTTTGTACATGCCCACCTATGGAATCTTACCAATCACCATCTGTTGCAAGTGAGAAAGCAGCAGCGTCTAACTGATTAACAACTGTGTTTAACTTGGTTTACCTACAACAATAAGTTATAATGTTAAGTGTGAATTATTTTTGTTTACTTAATGTATGCATTTTATTCACATTTTGATTTTAATGTAAGGTTAAATGATTAACAACCATTACCATCACATTTATTACCGAATCAATCGCATACAGCGATTACTTACACTTCAAATTATGCAAAACTGAAGATATGTAACAATTGAGAATAAATAAGGAATAAATTATAATAATTATACTCTTACTCTGTCAGTGTAGCATTTTATCATCATGATACATACATATAGCGAGGGACAGGCCCATAAAACATAAAACAATCAGGCCGAAATCATACAAGATGTTTTTTATAAATTGGGTTTCCTCATTCTAATTGCACCAAGGGCGAATCCAGCTTGGGGTTTTAGGTGTTCAACCCTCCCCCCTCGAAATTTAGCTAAACACTAGATATAATTGACAACAGCGACAAAATTTATCGCCTGTGGCGCTATTTTTTGCAACATGTAGTACAAAATCCACATGCTTTCTTTGATTTATTCATCTTATTTATCCATTTTAGGTAAATTCAACCAGAAAAATTTCGGCCTTCCAGCCGAATTTCTGTTACTATTTTGAAACGCAGCAGTACCAGTCTCGTAATCTCACTCATAGTTGAAATTGGAAATGAACATATCGCCACTGGCAGTACACCAGGTGTACTGCCCAATACATATACCTTGCCGAGTATACTCTCTGTTACTACTAGCGGAATATTTGTAGTTTTAAGATCACAAAGAGTACAAATGTAATGTTAAAAATTTGTTCCTTTAAGTTCTGTATCGTTTCGGCAAACTGGTAATGTCAACTCAGATGACAATGAAGT
>JABASC010003678.1:0-13532 GCA_019776185.1 Plutomurus gul
GCTTTGAGGTATTGTACAATAATATTTGTTCGTTTGTCTATGATTCATCAACGACAATCCATCCTAAGCTAGTTTGTACCACGAGTCAAAGTACACATAATCTACTTAGATAAAATTTGGCAAAAAATAAAGTTGTGTCAACCGTATCTGTATGTAGATATTCAGTATAAAATTTTTTAAATGTCTGTAAGAGTTTATTTGAATAAAGAATACTGATTAGTAGTGTTTCCGGTTGGCAAACAAAATTGCAATCCAACTTTGTATTTGAAAATTTTACACGAAAAAACCAAATATTTATTTGAGTAGATAAGCCTGATAAGAGACTGAAATTCTGCTGAATGTCGGTCACAGCCATATATTTGCAGAATTGGATGCAGACGGGGCTGCGGCACAACAGATAATTTAAATTTCTGAATTTCTTAACTCATGTATTAGGCAGCTTATTGTGTATGTGCACCTCACATTTACAGATTTGTAAACCTTATAGAATTTATACAACGGTTAATAAATGTTTATAAGTTTGTTTTCAAAGCGCTGTCTCTTTTCTATTTTATGACTTCTAATGTTGCACAGAAGTATGGGGTACTTTAAGGAAAATTGATTTTGGTTTGGAGCGAGGCAAAATAAAATTGGCCGAAAACACCGTACCATTCCCCTATCATTTTTCCAGGCAAGCGGGAAAGCACTAGCATTTCCAATTAAATTGAAATGCTTGTTATTTAACAGCATTCGTGGGAGTTTTGAATTATAAATTTTAAATGTTTATAAAAATTTAGCAAACTTATTGACCTATATACTTACAAGTTAATTAAACTCGCTAGGTGAGAATGACGTCATTTGGAGCTATACATTTTTTGAGTTGCTCAAACTGCCTATTAACAATGTAACAGTGTAACAGGGTTCGGTATTGCCCGGGCAATAACTGCTATACTAGTCCTATACCTGTGGTTGGCGATTGGGTAGTTCAAGTGGTCAATATTGGGCGGTTACAAGTACTCCATAAAATATTACTAATCCGCTATATCTGTAATCATTGGGATTGCAAAACTGCTACACGGATTGTGCACTACTTGATCATTCAAGCGAAATAATTTGAGTATCGGAATCATATACACTTATCGCTTAAGCGGGGCACGAAGGGACCGCCATTTCCCCCCGCAATTAAACAAAATGGTCGGAGAGAGACAAATCATTTAATCGCCTTTTTGCAACCAATATTTTTGGCATTTTGATGTTGCCTCGGCTTATTCTTCCGCACAAATGCAGGTAAATGTAGTGCGTGTACGTCAGCATACCCTTTCTTATTTATATGAAGTGCACTTACCTTTTCATTCATATATACATTTACATATGTACTAAAAGAATAGGCTGAACACAAATCGAGCTATATTCCCACTTATACTCTTATAAAAGCATATTGAATATATACATATGTGGTGTGTCGTTCCTAGGAACTGATTGGCCGGGGCGGATCCTGGGAGGGAGGGCGGATTTTTAAATAAAAAAGTAAAAACAAATACGTAAAATGTCCAAATTTGGAAAATTTGAGAAAATTTTGCGGCACTGGTGTGCCACACTGTAATGTGGTTCTTCATATCTTTGTCTTCATCCCCCCTAACAAATTCTGGATGCCCGCCACTGATGCTTGGATGTGATTTTGGCAGTAATTTACAACCCTTGGAGTTGCAAATATCATTTGGTGTCCACTCTTCGATTTTACTTGGGCAAAGCCATTTGCGTAATGATCAATGTGTATGTCATAATTACACTTACAACCTGAAATAGTAAAAACAGAGCACATCATGCCGTAACAGAACTTAATACAAAAATACGGCATTATAATATACAAATTAGCTTTTATGTCACAAATGTGACGAAGTTTAATATTCCGGTAATTACAGTGGAAATAAAGGAATTTGACACGGTGAAATAGTTAAGCCCAGAGAAGCCAAGTGAATCCTTGTTGTACACCTGTGCTGTCACCACAATCAATTTCTTCACGTTTAATTCATTCTCCTTTTTTTTGGTGTCTGAAGAAATGTCTTCTAGCCACTCCCGTATACTATTTGCCTAAATTTAATTTAAGAACTTCATATACCAATAATAAAATATTTTTAATCCATATATAAATAAATAGTTCAAAATATTTTATTGCGATGGATCTATTGCCTGGGCGAATAAGGGTCTTTCATATAAAATGTCGGATATTTATCCTTAATTTTCTCTGGGTTTTTGTCCGAATTCTGGTGTACTATACATTGTTTTGAAGAATAAATTCGCTGCAAAATGTACGCTTCTTTTACTGTGAGGACTCGTTCTCATCGACTGTGAACGCTGCAACACACCTTTAAGCACGTTTCATGAGTCAGGAGGTATTGCTTGACACTCCTCGATAATGTCTTTTGGAGTCGTGCAGGTTTTCTGGTACTTCTGTTCCAACTTTCTTAGAGGAAAAAGTCTACAGGAGTAATGCCGGGTGGACGAGGTCCACCGGGCCAAATCTTCCAATCCATATTTGTTGGAAGTGATGATACAGCCAATTACCCGCGATAATTGCAGTAAGTGTAGTGGTGCCACCTTGCTTAATTCAGAACATTATGCTTTCAATATCTGGAACATTTCTGAAGCATGGGTCATAACCAACATATTCCAACATGTGCAAATAACTTGCACTGTCCACAGACCCAGGAAAGAAGTAGCTGAAGTAAGGACCGATGAGACCACCATACCTGATGGGTTAATTTAATTGGACTGTCCAAAGACACTGTTAAGAAGTCCTCACAGCAAACGGCATTTCTACCTCATCAAAACAAGGTGCAGTAACCAGATTCGGACGAATACATGAGCAGAGAACATTGAGATAAAAAATCCGGGATTCTATATGAAACACCGTTAGAACATCGAAACGGTTGTGTAAAGCAACAGTATTAATTTTTTAATTACGAAAGTTAATCAATCAAAAAAGAAGGTTAACGAATATATTCCTATTTAAGAGGTTCCGTTTCAATTAAATATAACCTAACGTTATTTGTTTTACAGAAATCAATGTTTTCCTACAAAGCAGGACAGTTCTACCCACAATTTACCAATTTTACGAATAGGATGTAGAGTTTTAAACCGGTTTTCAATCTTATAAACATTTTAGATTAGCTAAAACCTTGGATTCGAGAACACAATTGATAAAGTAACAGCGTTCTAACCTTAGTGTTGACATCCGCCGCAACAAATACAGGTACAGCATTTCTGACAAAGAAAATTGCCAAAATGACTAGTCGATTTATGGACGGGTCGGCCCACATGGAGAAATTGATGTAATAGCAAAAATATGTCAGCAAAAATATTGTGGATGAGAATGTCAGTGGAGAAATCAACTGGTTGCAATATCTCAGCAACTTGGAGATGCTCATATGCAGATCCAGAATCTGAAGCATAGTTAGGAGTAACAAATGTGTAACCATTACATCCCAAATTAACGTAAAGAAGTATCTATAGCAGTTGAGTAAAATTCCGATGTTGTTTATCGTGAAAAAATCCTATTGTATAAAATTTACTGAGCAGAATGTGCTACTTACATCGTTGACATTTGTTTCCGGCAGAATATTAGTAGTGAGAATAGCTTGCTGGCTCTGACTGGACAAGATGACATTTCCAAGTAGGTCATACATTTCCCACACTACGATTGCAAAGCACAATCGCAAGCAATCGCCGAAAAAGAGTGGAGCGTAGGCGAGGAAATCCGGAATTTGTGTGATCAGGTAGATGGCGGTGGTGGCAGAGGTTGACACTACAAATAGAAATCAGTTCATAAGCCCACTTTTTATAAAGAAGTATTCAGCTAATTGTTAGTAAGGTACTAAAGGTGGCTAGGGAGATGAGAAACACTTTTCCATGTCTGTAAATTTTGGCGGGACAATGCCACAAAGGCGCCGTTTTACATGTGTAGTGGTACTCTTTGCCAACTACATGGCGGGTTTTGATACCCCACCCCCCAAAATGGGGGAAATATTTTCACCAGAAGCGGATGAACCCAATTTTTGCTTTTCAAGGCCTGTCAAGCGATTTTGGTTTCTTCCTAATTTCAAAGTCAAAGATGTCCATGGGCGATACATCATGATTCATGACTTTTCACAGGTATTGATTGTTTCTAAATGATTTCAATACCAAGTTTATCTTTCAGATCCTCAGAGTACAGACTTAATACCGGCTGTATTGGAATCAGCTACATCAACACCTTGTTGCAGTTTTATCCATACAAATTTGTGACACCAACTTCACATAATGGTTTTAAAACCCTCTCTAATTGACAAGAAGAGTTGATTTTACCGGTTTGTGGAACTTTGATATGAGGAAGTCGCCCCTTTCCAAACATTGCCCTGAGAACATAATTTTCTCTCCATAACTTTCTCTTCTCTGCCTCAAAATTCTCGCTACTTTTTTCGACTTTCCGTAGCAAATCTTCCCGATTCAATGGAAATATTGGAATCTATGAGAACGCTTCGTCTTGTGAACAGTAAATTTCGACCTATTTCGCTCCCAAATGCCGTTCGTAGAGCTTCCGGCAGTTTGATTTCCTGTTGCGCTGATGACTTTCTTTCAGCACATGAACTTCACTTTTTCTAAACAGTGTTTACTTTAAATCTGTGTTATTATGGTTTCAACTGACGTCTTTGAAACCCCTAAGTTGTTCGCAAACGCCTTTGTGACACTGTGTTCGTATCACTTGGCCATTTTTAGACTTTTTCAATATAAGCATTTCCGTCCTTTTTGAAATTTGTTGTGGTCTTCCGAAACGCTTGCCCTGTCTGCGTTTCGTTGTGTTATTAAGTACACGGTGAACAGTGGATAAACTGACGTTAATTACACGACGAAAAGTCCATTTTAGCTAATTGAAACACATAACTTGAAATACTTTTGGAAAATGGGTTGTTCCACTTCTGATGAAAGTATTTCCCCCATTTTGGTGGGTGGTGGTACCAAACCCACCATTTGGTCGGCAAGGAGTAGCACTACACATATGTAAAACGGCAGCTTTGTGGCATTGTTCCGCCAAAAATTACAGCCCATGGAAAAGTGTTTCTCATCTCCCTAGTCATCTTTAGTATTGGAGATAGATATGAAATTATCTTACAATTAAGTGCCTCAACCCTATAGTCAAGAAACGGCAAATTTTTCATGTGCTCATCGTCCGTAATGGTGGAGTTGGCAGAATTCGAAATATTTTTCAGCAACAAAACATGTGCGACTCCAAATGAGAAATAAATAGCACAAAGGACGAATCCAAGTCCGCACTTCATCAAAACCCACTGAAATTACAATCCTTGTCCCTAAATTGTATAAAGCTTAGAGGAGGCGAAAAATTCATGTCGAGTTAAATTCTCCTTCCCTAAAACTTAATTAATGTATACTATAATTTATAAAGTTTGGTGGGGATCAAGAGCCCTTGGAAACTCTGTTGGTTATTTGTAGAAAATCTCGAATCTCCACTCTTTAACTTTTCTTATATTTGCATAATTTATAATGAATTTCGTATTGTTTAACGGGGTAAACCCAAGCCAAATGTAAATTAGGCTTCTACTTGAAAAGAACGTTATACATAGTTAATTATATAGTCCAAATCTAGGTGTTTAATTTCCTGTCTCTAGCCGGGTTTCCACTCCCACTGGAGGCATTCGTTAAAAATGGAAATGGGTTAGATAATTTGAATTCAATGGACCAAAAGGAAGAAAACTAAATTTTACTCCATTCCGAAATTTTATCCTTTCTTCAAATAAACTTCTCATTTCCCCACTACCGTATAGGGCTTACCACATTGAAAATTTCTCAACTCTGTTTAAGTATACCTATATACAATTTCTGCAAGCAATCATAACAATACCTATAGCTACCACGTATTTTTACTTACAAATCGGGGACGACGTGTGGATAGCACAGTAATTTTTTCCAGTTGATTCAAAACAATTTCCGATTGACTGAAGAATGCTAACCAAACGTGTACACGTGATGCAATGACACTGTACACGATTACTGTGTGAAATATCTGCGATGTAAATGATATTCTAAGGATCCATTCCATTATTCCATCTCCTCCAATATTATCTGTTTTATAGAGTAATTCAAACTTAGAAAATAATGAGTTGCCGGACAAAAAGTAGGTGGCCAACTCGCGTAGGGGGGCTACCTGTAGGCAGCAAATACGTAGATAAACCAACTTGCTAACTTGTATAGGCAGGCAAAGTTGTAGGCGAAGACAAGTCAGGGTAAATTTTTTTTGGTTTATTAAATCCAAATATAACACACAATGATAAAAATATGAACATTGGGAATTTTGTTTGTCAAATAAGGCAGTGAAATTATCTAAACATGTAAAATTATAATTCCTGTGTCATTTCTTTAACACACGGTACTATAATGTAAAGAAGTTATGCCTATAGTACTGCTTTCGTTGGCAAGTTTTTCATTCGGTCGTACATTCGGTGTCGGTATGGATCAAACAACAGAAAAGTCAGAGAAAGGGAGAAAAGTGCTAGGCTGGATTTTTCTCCCCCCTAAATTGCAGACGTCATTAATGGATCGTCCCTAATCTTTCAAAGCAGGTGTTGACTGAAGTGATGAGAGCCTATCAATTGAAGCTGCTAGTGTTGTCAAACCCAAAACGAAAACCAAATCTCTGAAAGGCAGATCATAACAGAATTCGCAACAAATAGTTTATTGGTGCTTACAATCCTAAAGATCGCTTGAGTTTAGGCGAGCTTGAGGGCGTGAACGGAGACAGGCTAGTCCAGAAAAAGCAAAGCCAACCAAAATACATGTGTTGAAGTTGAAGAAATGACACAAGAATTATAATTTTACATGTTTAGATAATTTCACTGACTTATTCGACAAACAAAAGTCCCAATGTTTATATTTTTATCATTATGTGTTATATTTGCATTAAATAACTAAAAAAATGTTACCTACGACTTGCCATCGCCTACAAATTCGCCTACAAGTTGGTTTACCTACGTATTTGCTGCCTGCAGTCTGCAGCCTGCAGGTAGCAGGGATAGCGACCCTGGGTTTATCGCGGCATTAAACTGACCCACAAAAATTTAAAAACCCGACCTATTGGGTTTTTTAAGTTAGAAGTTTATAGTATTATTGTGCATTAGCATTTGCCTAAATTAAATATTTGAGCTGAATAAGTGTTACTAATATGTTATGTTAATCACCAATTTCCTAAGCTTGACACCATTAAATAATTGAGCTAAATAATTCTTTTGCATGTGATTAATGAAGAACATTAATCATATAGAAATCATCAATTTCTTCAGTATTCTGTACAATAAATGATATATACTTTGGAACAAAAAAACACAAAAACCCAATACCCAAAAAATCATAATAAACCCATGTGTCGGTCGGTCGGTCGTTTTTCACATCCCTGACTGGTAGTCCCCCTAAGAGTTGGCCACCTACCACTTGTCATAGAACCGTATACTCATAGTCAGTGATGGTTCTGTACGTACGTACAATTTACTAGACGATGCAAAAAGAAAAGCAGCAACAACAGTTGAATTATCCTTTCAGCATTCTAAAGAAATGGAATTCAAAAAATTACACATTTAGTTGTACAACGTGTCCAGAAAGTATTGCGACAACGGGTTTACGGGTAAATTGAAAATTATTAAATAGAATTCATAAAAATGCATAAAATTTATATTTTGAAAAGGTATTGTACGTATTAAACCCCTTGTGCAAATTTTCCAAGATTTCTGCTATTTGATGAAAAGCAAATGTAATGGTTATTGAACGTAAGTGAACTTACGTGCAGTGCTTTGTACACCTTATAATTATACAACGGTGTGTTATTTTCGCCGTCTTGTCGTAACACCTTGTAGGGAATAACAAAGATCAGTTGTCCGTAGAAAATAGAGGCTTTCATAAAATCGAATACCCAATTATTTCTACTTCTATTGGTAGCCACCTCTTCTGACCCTTCCACAGCTAATTTTACCCGAAAAACTGAATTGAATGTAGTGAACGATATGGAGCGGAGAGTTTGAGACATTTTTGCATACTAAATTACAACAACTACTTTGCTAGGATCTAAATGATATTTCGGAAATTAAACATGGTTTTTGCGGCGCATTAAGCAAGATTAAAAAAGCTATGATGGTTGTGTGCACGCGGAATACGCGTGATCGGTTTAACCAGTGTTCGCCCTCACAGACATTAAATATTATCTGTGTAAAATTCCATTTAGTCCGCAGACACGCGGCGGTGCTTGTCGAAAACTGCTTAATATTAAAGCAGTGATCAAAGTGATATTCATTTGTATTGCGACCATATGTCTGAAAAATGAAATTTTCATACATTTCAGACAGTTTTGTACACTATCTTTAGACACTGCCTAATATCCATATTAGACATTAACGATCCAACACTGGATGCAACATAATATTATGTAAGCAATTACATAATTGATTTTCATATACCCATTCGTGTTAGTTACTTATATTGCAACTTTGTGGCTTTATGGAAATACTCTAATTAAGTGCTTACTTCACCGGATTCAAAGAACAAAATCATAATACGACAAAAAGTAGAAATTGTCCTTGACATCCGTCATCCCAGACGGAATTTTCGTTTATAGTATTCTGATGTATTTCTACATCTTTGAAGAATCGGTAGACTGGGATAATAGGTACACAGTGACAAAGTGAGTCTGTAATGCAAACCCATCCAATCGACGTAATTGATACAAAAACCAACAAGTGAAAAGACGGTGACACTCTGGAAAGTAGAATAAACCAATTTGCGAGAAATCGCTTGCCTTTCTTAATTGTAAATGTAATCAGTTGGTGAGGAGGTTAGGTTATTAGAAAAGCACAGACAACATTTTATTTCCATACAATTCCATGTATACCTGTGATAGGCAATATTTACATAATGGGATACGGATAATCACTTAGAAAAGTATTTCTGTACTACAATGGTAAAGTGTTAAACGTACAACACCCTGACAAATGGATTACTCTGGGTTACACACTACTAAAGTATTTGGGGTATAAAACTGTAGTTACAGTTCAGTTACAGTTGTGAATAAGTCCTATGCTAGAAAAAAGTGAATTGAAAAATTGAATAGAAAAAGATTTGAGCTTTAGCGACTGCAGGGGATTGGAGAGGATTGGATTGGATTAGAACAAACAACGGCGCAGCAGCGATACAAACAGAATATAACAACTGATTGTATAAACACGAATACAAATTTTCGATTAACGTCAATTAATTTAAAAAAGTAAAATTTAGCTTTCAAATGCAGGAATTGCCAATCGATGCTCTGACTATTTAGCAGGTAAGTGTACATTTTACGGCATTCCACCATACATATTATATCAGATAAATGTGTGGTTCACAAAACGTTAATAGTAGCTTCGGATCGGACACAAATACTTGCAGGTTAAAACATAAGGTTACATGAGAAACCTGATGGTCCTTCGTATGCGTGGCGTACCACAAATTATTCGAAAAATAACCACATTGTAGACAATAAAATAATTCTTGTGAAACTGCAGCTAAGGCTACTAAACTTACAACTGTGGTATAACTTTGAGATTTTCACGTGTTATGAAGAATTATTGCTTTATATTTTACTGACGTATGACCACTTTGGAAATTCTAGCAGCTACCTCAGTGGACACTCCTTCAATTGCACTTTGGAAAATAACGCCTGGGGGCATTCCTGCTGCTTTCATTTCACGAATTTTTTTCCTGGCATCCAGTTCTTCAGCTCTAGAGTAGTTAAACACACAAATTATGAGTAAGGAGAATAATAGAACTTTTATGAACAGTGAGGATAATAATACATTATACACTAACAAAAACTTAATATTTCAATTTTGGAATTATATAAATATTTTCGAAAATAAAAGTAATCCATGTAATAAATTCCAGAGAATACGAGAAATCTTTTAGTGCATAAATTACATGATCATAAAATATTCCATAATTTTGCACACTTGCTTTAAAACATGAAATCGATTTATACTTAATTTCACTAACAAACTGCTTAAATGACGAATTTGTGACACAATCAAAAAGTTGTTAAAATTATTTCTGTCATTTTGTTACCTGGCGGGATCCGCGTCATGAGAATGTTGTGTTCGTAATTGGGCTCCAACGTCCTTACAGTATCTTAAGCGACCTTTGCACGTATTTCGTCGCTCACACGCCCATTGACCAGCACCGTATCTTGACATTCCAGCGAAATTGTAGGTAAATCCTCCGTGAATCACTTTGTCTCTACCTTTTTGGGACTTTTCGACACGAACTTCAGGATCGGCTCTAATAAGTTTCATGAGGGACTCGTCACACTTCACTACATTCGCTCCCATTGACGGGGGACGGTATTTCTTATTGCTTTCATCACGTTTGTCTGGATCCATTCTCTCGGAATCCCTGGATTCCGACAATACAATATGAAAATCAATATAAAATAGGTTGGTACAAAAGCATGAATGCAACCCGTTTTCGAAAAACTACTTATGCAGAATTTAATAAAATGATCTTGCAAACAATTCTAGATTTCTGTTCACCTGTCGAAATCCTCAGGATGGGAATGTGCAGTTCGTAGTTCTGCTCTGATATCTTCACTGTATCTTAGACGCCCTTTACAGGTGTTCCTTCGCTCACACACCCATTGAGCAGCACCAAATTTTGACATGCCCGCGAAGTTATAAGTAAATCCAGCATGGAACACTTTGTCTCGGCCTTGTTGTGACTTGAATACACGAATATCAGGATCCGATCTGATTTGAGTCATTAGAGGTTCATCACATTTCATTTCCTTCTCTCCCTTACAATGACGATGGGATTTCTTGGTTTCAACCTTTACATTGTGTTTTTCTTTGTGGGGTTCATTTTCACTGCTACGTTCGGACGCGTGCGCTAAGAAATCCGTCTGGTTAACGTCCATAAGATCCTCGTTAACGGCAAATCCTTCAACTTCTGCAAAATTTAAGTCATGAACTTTGTTAATGTTGTTTAAACAAAAATAAATTGATGACTGATTATTTAAATTACTAATTTGAGGAGCGGCGTCGGCAAAAATATTGTCCGGTTTTTTCACTTTCTCATTACCGCTGTTACTAACACCAGCATCACTATCAGCTTCGAGACCGCAACAGGATGTTATCTTGCTTTTCTCATCATCCTCGGAAGTATCGTACGAATATCTAAGCCGTTTTCCTTTTAACAATTCACAGGCCAACGCAACGTATTTAAAATTTAACATTACTTCACATGATTACTAAATTGACAAATTTTGTTTAATTTAATTTGCAATTTACGTTTGCGGATATTTTTAGTCCCACGACTAGAATGCAATGCCTTTGAATTGTACGGATTATAATCAGGATCGTCGTCCACACTATCGCTGTTTTCGCCCCCACTGACATACATGAAATTCGTTGAAGTAGTGCAGTCTTCGTTGTAAGCATCGAAATCGGGCACGGTCTCTCCTTCTGCAAGTGTCAAATAATGAAATAATTTAGTCCTAATTTATAATAGAAACGATCCACTATATAACTACATCTGTAAAATCGTCCGAATTTCAACTCCCGCCTTTGTCTCGCAAAAATGGTCACCGTCCAATGTTAATATAAGTATATCCGGTTTCTCTGACCTGTATTTCAGAGACCCCACCCCTAAGCTGGTGATACTTTGACCTTTGTTATGGATGCAGTGTATTTTACAAGTATTTACAAGATGTTATTCAACTTCAGTAGACCCAGTACACTACAATATGTGTATTGAATTGTATTTACTTGAAAGAGTAAATAAAACTTAACTAAAATGTGATAAAACATTTATGTTATAAAGAGTTACAAAGTGGACCATGAGTCGCAAATATCAATATATCAAAGAATATCGAACTATGAGCACTAGTCGCAAATGATATTTTGTCTTTGGAATGGGCATTGTCATTGACAGTCGATATTAAATCTCATAATATAGATATTAGTAGTTCTTATTACTCAAAGACAAAATAATGCATCGAACCCCAATACAAATAATTTGCAAAAGGTAATGTGTGATAATGAGTAAACAAACTTGTTTTACGTTTTTTGACATTACGTCGAGTACGAATATTTTCATTGTTGGTCGCAGAATGGATTAAAGTATGTTTTATTGAGTATCCTTTACTGCCCAGATCCGTTCCTGTTGATTAAATCGAAAAATAAAAGCTGTTGTCAATTTAGAGGTGAGGTATTGTATATTACCTATAACTCAATTTCTTATTTTATTCTAAATGACTTTACCAAATTGTTCGGAAATAAAATCTTCGAGTAAGTAAACCCTTGTTGTGAGTCTCCAGATAACGTCCTAAAATTTGTGAGAATGTGTGGATAAATTTTAAAATTGGTGTTAACATTTGCTAATTTCAGAATGGGGAAAAATTTACCTTTAAAGTTCCGATTTCGACTTCCGAATCAAATACTACTGAATCCCTATTTTCTCTTTCGGCCATTGTTCATTTGCACAAACCACTTTTTGTATTATTTTCGTAGAATGTATGGTATGTAGTATAATTTTATATTTAAACAAAAAACCAATGATTTTGTCCTGCTATAATATTTAAAATTGTTACTATTTAAACCTGTGAAAACCAGTTTTCGCATAGACAATCATTTTCTCAAGGTATACGTCTAGGGGCCCCTAGCAAATCAATGTGTTATACATCAATCGACCCAGTTTTTAACGCTGATTTCAATGGTGTACGTGAAAGTTTGTGCAAACGTGTATTTGGCTCAAAAATTGCATTTTAAATGTAGAAAATGGGTGAAAAATGGTGGTAAAATAACGATATGCAATTAGAACAAAATATTAGAGTTACCAATTCTGTGGAGTAAAATATAAGAATCGAGGTAATAAAATAAATGTAATAAGTTCCCACGTCATTAATATAAATATTCATATTTTCGGTCGGGTTATGCGAGAAATTATTTTGTGTGCACGGTTAATTTACGATTTTATTCCATTAGTTTTAGGAAAACTTAAAGAATAAACACAACATAACTTCATTAGTATTCAGATTTTTGGTCGGGCTAGGTGTAGACGGAGGATCCAACCAACTTATTACCTGGCAACTTCGAGCCAATACACAATTGGAATTAGAACTAATACAATGTTAATTTTATGGTCCTGAAAAGGTACGTTTACCCGGCCAGCCAGCCGGGTAAATGGGAAAGTCCATTTATGTCGAATTACAAAATACTTTATCTTTTTCAGTTTCAGTTGTGTGGTACTACATAAAATAATAGATGCATTGAAAACGTACGGCTAATGAAATAACAGCATTCACTTCTTTATTCATCGTAGCATTGATTTGTGGCTTTGAAAGCCATTTAAAGTTCGTTTTTGAGTATTTTTCATTTTTAATAGTTTCACACGCCTGAAATTTTGTGCAACGTAACACCTGAAACGCCCCCAAAATTTCAAATAACAGGACCATAAAATTTAAATACTACGATTACCGTCTGTGATCCAGCACT
>JABASC010003679.1:0-13532 GCA_019776185.1 Plutomurus gul
TTTTTACTGAGACTTACCTTTGCACTCAAGTTCATGGTTAATTAGAACGAAGCAACGACCCATTAGGAAACATTAAACCTTAGAATGAACGTTTCATATATTTGGTTACCTTTAGTCTTACCTGTATTTATAACTCAAATAATGAAGTACATGCATTTTATTTATTACATGTATTTTGACGGAGATCCAGATACTTCAACAGAACACGAACACCTAAACACTGTTATTAGGGTTTACTTACATTGTTTATTCCATTTATTCCATTATCAAACTCAATTTTCACCTGACATTGAGTTAGCCTCGGAGCACATTTTCATTTTCAAACTGAACAGTGAAACAACATATTATGTTGATGCGGTAACTGACCTATGTATGTATATGTACGCTTACATATGTACATATATCTGGCAAATGTGGTGTATAAGATGCTGGTGCCCATTGGCATGATTGGTATCATTAAACAAGTTGAATATTGTACATGGAAAGTAAAAAAGTGTTAGGCTGTGCAGAAAAAATGTTTTGCATGCAAACGATGATTTTCTTATGTGAAGGATGTGGAAATGACGGAGTGTATGTGGGAAATCTAGACCGGTATTAAGTGATTCCCCTTTCCCCTCACTTCACTGGTCTTATATGCTGCATGCATTCTTATGCAGATAATGTTTTTATTTTTNTCCCCTCACTTCACTGGTCTTATATGCTGCATGCATTCTTATGCAGATAATGTTTTTATTTTTATTATGAATGACTCAGAACCGGACTTTAATACTGGAAAACGTTCGCACGCTACTGCTTCATGCTTTGGTATTTGGAATTAATCGGAATGATTCCATTATTCAGTTTGCTGTTCTCTGAACAGCAAATGTATAATCTATTTACTTGCAAAAGCAAAACAGCTTCAAAGAAACACTTTGGTTTTAAGGGAACAAATTCAATTCACTTTTCATAAAATGTTTCTGTTTACAAATGGAGTATTACGAAATTATCCGGGTAACAATAACAATAACTGGTTTGCCCAATTCATGTTGTCGTTTCTTGCGACACTTGGTGTTTATGTTGCAACGTGGGATAACTTGGACCGTGTTGCAGATCAAATGATATCTCTCAATAATTATCCTGGAGACACATATCGATTTCATAGTGGGTGAGTGCATTTGAAGTTGCATCAGGAATTATTACTCATTGTCAGTTTTATAAAAACTATTTTAAATTGTCAATGGAAATAGTTGGTGCTGGTTCAAGCGGTGCTGTTGTGGCAAATCGTCTTTCTGAGAAATACAGTGTTTTGCTTCTGGAAGTAAGAAAATATTACCAAAAATACGTACATATGTTATATAGACACATATTTTAATTCTTTTGTTGGAATTTAAAGAACTTAAAAAGCTTTAAAAATATCACAGTACGGAGGAGAACCAAATCCTTTTCAGGGCATACCTGGTTTTGCAAACTTTCTACTCAATCACCCAGAGATAGATTGGATGCATCGAACCACACCCCAAAAACATTCTTCGTATGCAATGAATAATCGGGTAAATTCATACCATTTTTCAAACTTCAAACCATGCAATATTAAATGCTGTGTAATTAAATAAGTGTAATTAATTCGACGTTTCCCTCTCGTTTACCTGCACAACCATAGCAATCTTTTTGGAATCAGGGGAAGGGTCTAGGAGGAACATCAAATATAAATTGTACAGAGTTCTTTAATTTTTCGAGAACCAGATATTACGCCACTCTGCTATAATAAGCATTATTGTATGTGAAGAAATTTCTGAACTAGATATGCAAGAATCGAGAGGAAATCCGAGGGATTTCGATAATTGGGCAAATATTACAGGAGATGACAGTTGGAAGTATGAAAATCTTTTACCATTTTTCAAAAAGCATGAAGACTTCATGGGACTATGGGCTCCAGGTTAGTGTGCATTGGGAAACATCTTGCTGAATTATACTAATTGTACATATTTTGTAATATCTACTAAATGAAAGGAGATGTACATGGCAGAGGTGGGGAAATGCACATAGAAGTCCCCCCTTACATCGGAATGGCACCATATTTTATAAGAGCCGGTGTAGAAATGGGCTATTTGCATGATGATCTTAATGGCAGATACTCAGAAGGTACCTTCAAAGTAACAAAAGCTAACTGCACAAGAATCGCGTTGATTGATTATATTATGTACGATTTGATCTAGGATTTGACTTTGTGTATTCTCCCATAAAGAATGGTCGAAGGCAGTCCACACACACAACGTTCATACACTCTGCAATACATCGTCCTAATTTAATTATCAGCAAATTTTCTCATGTGAATAAGGTAAGTGTTAAGATAAGCAAACTTATACTTTTAAGTAAATCAAATAAAAGTGCACACTTTTTATTCGCTCCATTAGAATGTCCAGCTAGTCCACTGTCGTATACACATCTTCGTTACAGAGGTGTGAGTTTGGTGTTACAAAAGATTCCTGTACTCCGCTGCCCAAAACCGCACCTCTGAGTGAAGGACGAAGCGCCAAAGACGGTGGTACTTAGTACTCCAAAATTTTATTAAAATAACTTTGTTTACACAGATACATTTTCGTGGTGAGAATAATGAAGCATTTGCTGTGGAATACGACCGTCACGGATACAGACGATTAGCATATGCAAGTAAAGAGATTATTCTATCTGCAGGAGCCTTAAAATCTCCGCAAATTCTTATGTTATCTGGAATTGGCCCGAAAAATAAATTAGAAAATATTGGGGTAACGCTTCTGAAACACCACTACTATTTACGGATTAACATTAGAACTGAGTTTTTATGCTTTACATACATGAAATAAATTTTCGAAATGAAATGTGGAATATTGTAGATTCAAGTGAAGAAAGATGCGTCTGTTGGCAGAAATCTGCAAGATCACGCTTGCACGTATCTCGGACCATTTTTCATCAATGAAACAATCTCTCTCAAGTTGGTTCGTGATACGCACCTGGATACGATCCTTCAATATATGCAACAAGGAACGGGAATACTTACAAACCCTGAGACCAAACGCTCAAGCATTTATAGGTTCATCTAAAGCAATTGCTGAAGCTAAATTAAGAGGAGATCTTGTCTGGCCAGATATTCAATTGTATTTTTCAGATCTATCGTTTGAAAAGCAATCTCCTAAATTTCTTTCAGCAATATTTAATATTCGTCAAGATATTGCAGGAAAATATTATCTTCACTCGTTTGATAGGGATTCATTCTTAATTGTTGTATCAAATGCACGGCCAAAGGCCAGGGGAGATATCACGTTGCTTTCTTCGAATCCCTACGACCCTCCCCTCCTAGAACCAAATTATTTGGACAACGAGAATGATATACAAGTTACTATCGAAGGAGTGAAGAAAGCCATTGAATTAGCTGAAAATACAAAAACTTTTCAAAGCATAGGGACCCGTTTCACTGATGAAGTCTTCCCTGGCTGTGAAAATGTCACTTTTCGCAGTGATGACTATTGGGAGTGTTATATACGTCACTATACGGTTTCCCTACACCACTTTACGGGAACTTGTGCGATGGGCAAGGTGGATTCTCCTTACTCAGTAGTTGACTCTCAGTTGAAAGTAATTGGAACAAAAAGACTTCGAGTTATTGATGCTTCAATAATGCCAGTTATCCCCGTTGGAAATACTAACGCACCTGCAATGGTAATCGGAGAGAAAGGGGCTCACATGATCCTGAACGAATGGCAAAATGAAAATAGCGAGGCAGATAATATTATTAATACAATTCCGACTTCAACATCAGGCTCACCTAGCCCTACAACGGAAGTTAAAGATGGTAACAACAATATTCCAGACTATCCTGATTATGGATGGCCAGTAGTCAATGTACCTCCCGCATAATAGTTTATCTGGAGAACTAAAAAAAACTTGGTCTCTTGTTTCAAGTTAATTACTCACAATTAGTACTGTGTTTGTTGTATAATGCATTACTTATAAGAAACTGATTTTCATAGTGTGACCATAGAAATTACAATAATTTTGACATAATTTTTTAATTACACGTAATTTTTGTGATCGACCAATTTGTGGTAGCATAATGTGTGGTCACACTTTTGGGTTGGACTTTGCAGCGAGAAAATGTTGTTTCGGTGCCCCCGCTGCCCAGACGGAGTAATACCACCCAGGAATGACATTCATTCAAATTTAAGTGACTGCTTCCAAAGCCACCTTTTTTTTATGTAAATCACAGAAGGCTCCCTGAAAAATGTTGGTCGTGCATCATCAATTCAATTGAGCCTATTAGTGAGCTTGAGGATTTTAATATACCTACCAAATAATAAAATGCAAATAAACCTCGAATTTTGGAATGATGAAGATGAAGCCCTATTGAATAGTTTTGTGACCTTAAGAACTTAACTGTGAGTCTTATTCTATGCGTTTTTCTATCTATCCACCTTCATTAAACAATATTTCAATTTTAAAATCTCAAAGTATCGGGAGGGTGTGACAAAACCAGATTCGCGTGGGAGAGATAGGCAAAACATCTCCAGTAGAATCAAATCCTATATAGATGCGTGTATCTATAGACTCATCCCCAAGTGCCTTTGTTTCCTACCGACACATTCATTTTAAAATGCCTTTACAGTAATACATATTTGTTTTCTATTATTTAATTGTATGCCATTAGAATTCGTTATACGAGGGATTCTCCTTCCTCAGTAGTTGACTCTCAGTTGAAATTAATTGGAACAAAAGGACTTCGAGTTACTGATGCTTCAATAATGCCAGTTATCCCTGTGGGAAATACTAACGCACCTGCAGTGTTAATCGGAGAGAAAGGAGCTTACATGATTATAAACGAATGGCAAAATAAAACTAACGCAACATCATAGAATATTTATTAACCCCTAATAACTTCTAATAAGCTAAAAACAAAATGATAACACAATTTGGTAGTTGTTAATATAAAAAGGTTAATTTTATAAATTAATGTATTAATTTGTTTCGCAATAAATGCATACATAGAAATTTGAAAATTTCCAGACCAAGATCATAGGTAAATAAAATATAAACTTTCTACCTGCCCATAAAAGACAGGATGGAAAGAACTTACTATGCGAAGACCAATATGTCTTATTGGAGCTTTAGTGAAGCACTCTTTGAACAGATTGCTACGCTAAAATTATTACCTCATTCTAAGAAGATTAAATGTGAGAGAAAATAGCCAATTATTGTAACGCAGGATTGTTCAAAATTTGATGTAATAAAGGCAAGGAAAACAACCATAATGTATTTTGAAATTGAATGGAAATAGTCGGGAGGGGAGTCGTATTACATATAAACGACGTTTTCAAGAAAACAGCGTTAATCCTGATGAAGCACACTTCAAGGTATTATACATGACTGCAATGGGGTTAGTTCAATTTGCTACGTGCGTCGTGGAGAAAACGCACCCATCAGTTATGTCAACCGAAGGAAAGCTCTGTGCACCGATGATGGTCTTTGGCGCGTTAAGCCAGCGAGGGGCAATCCCCCTTACGGAAGTTGCTCAGAACCGCCAAATTAATGTAGACGGATAAATTGTGCACGTTTTGGTACCATTGGTCGAAAAGGAAATTCCAATATTGTACCCAGGAGAGGAAGCCAATGTTTTTATTCAACATGATAGAGCTTCCTCAAACACCGCCAAGAAAACCCGACAATACGGCGAAACTGTAAACGAAAATTTTCCGAAGCTCATTCCGCGTGCAGAAATACCTGCAGAATCACTTGGCATTGTCCCCTTGGACTTTTTCGGATTTGAATTCCTGAAAAAACGAGAGTTTCACAGAAAAACGAAACTGTGAAAGGGCTTTGGAACGTTGAGTGAAACAAAATCACCCCTAAGTGTTTTCTTTCTGGAAAAAACGATGCAGACCTGTGGTTCAGAACAAGGGCTATCACATCGAACAAACAATGCATCAAAAAAAGATCAGGATGTAGGTAAGAAATGCTCTCAAAAATTACATAAATAAACGGTACACTCTCTGTAGTCAAGTCATTGTGAAACTATTTCTATCCATGATGTTATTTTGCAAATAAAAGTAAAATCCTTCTACAAATTGATAACTACTAGGAATTAAAATACTGTACAAGCTAGGGTATGAATTGGATTAAAATTTATTTATAAATATTAAGGAAAATAATTAATGCAACATGCAATATTTTAATTTATCTAATTTAAATGAATTAAAATGGATGGTTGCAAAAAAAGCAAATCAAGTAAAACTCTTTATATCCTGTAATTCTATTCTTGTGCAAATGATTTTTCACACCTCATAATTGCAAAAAAGCGTTCATATTGCAAAAAACGATATGAAAATAATGCAGAACTGTAATTGGTTTAATGAGGTAACGATCTCCACAATGAAGTGCAATTGGAAAACAGGCATGCAGAAGAGATTTTTCGTACTTGAAATCACGTGAAACAATATGTGATTTTACCGAATTTGACAAAAACCGTCTTGCATTTTCACGGAATTCATGAAAACTTTGGTAAATCATTCCCAGAGGTCTATACAAGTGTATTTGTCTATGCATCATAGCCGCAAACCAGAAGGAATAAATGGGAGACACCATCGCATTGTTAAATTGGATAGCTGCATACAAAATCAGGCTCAAGAAAATATAAAATATAGATTTCTGGAATAGAATCAACCGAGAAAATATTTCATTCATGTTGCCAACAAGGAGGTTTAATTTTTTATACCCATCCATTGTTTTTAAAAAAATCAAATGTTTTCCAGCATCCGTTGATGAGGTCAAATTGTAACTCAGTTGTTCCAAACACAATTTGACACTATTTGCCATTGCCATGCTTAAAATATCGAAACGGGCAATGCTAGTCCAAAACAAATGAAGAGCAATGGCTTCTGATAGGGCAGACATGATTTGAAGTATTTTGCCTTGATAAGTGGCATCCATTTCTGTGGGAAGGAGCCAATAAGGAAAAATGGGAAATCTTGGTGCTGTGATTCCTAATATCAACATTATAGGAAATCCAGGTAAGCAAATTTTCAAGAAAAATGAATTTGCAGATTTTAGAAATTTCTCTTGTTTCTTCAACGCCGTTTCTGATTCTCCTGTAACAAAGTAACATTTAAATAAAATGTTAATAAAATTTGTTTGAATTTTGTACACCAATTTCTTATTGAGTTTTCACTCATTTAAATATAATGAATAAACTTAATCATTACATAAGATTACCTAAGATTAACAGTTCAATTTCTTGCCACATATTCACTGTTCTCACATTATCCTGACCGAATGAATGCTCATTTTGTAATATAGAGATTGTGCTTAATGTTCCAAAAATTGGAATAAATTGAGCCACATCTACAGCAATATCGTCTTTGTAAAATTGGACAATTATTACCAATACAATTTTGCTTAGAATGAACAACCACATGTAAATGTAGAAAATGTATGGAATCCAATAATATAATCCCGATTCCACTGCAACAATCTTTAAATATTTTCCATTGGGATTCACATCAAAACGTGAAATTCCCATCAGCTTCATTACTCGGAAGTAAGTTTTGTACATTTTTAAAGTGCGATCATTCGTTGGGGGATTATTGAAATGATTTTGATTGATCCCCTTGCATTTTGTGGTTGTAGAGCATTTAACCTTTCAAAAATGAAAGTAAGTTTAATATTAGCCAAACTTTTTTCTACTATTATCGTAACTGATTGCGCCCAAAATACGGTTACCCTTCATTTTACTTACATAATACTTTTTTATAATGCGAATTAGACTCGCTTTAAGTGAAACAAACAAATTGCTGCTGCATTTTGGCGGTTGCGGTTGCCTTTTAAAGTGTACTTCCTTCATTCTATATGCAACGCAAAGTAAATACCGCCTAATTGCAAGTAGAAAATGATGCATTAAATGAGTAAATACGAAAACGACAGTTTTAGGAAATTTGAAACTGAGGGGAAAAATCAATAAATATAGTTTTCAGAGAAGGATTGACCTGTGAAATCGCCAAAACACTCGTCAGCGAAATCAGCCTATTCTACAAAACAATAACCAATACACACAATAAAACTGAAGCTAGAGTGCAGCCAAGTATTTGAACTCTCAGCAATACAAACTCCCTCAGTCTTTCTTGCTACCGAAAAGTTGGGCGGGGGTCTACGCGATTCTACGTCAATGACGAGAATGAAAACACTGGAAATGCAATGACGAGGAATGAAATAGCGAGAATGAACTCCCGAGAATGGAAAGGCAAGAATGAACTCCCGAGAATGAAAAACCGGGAATGAAATACCGAAAAAATGAAAAACCGAGAATGAAATACCGAAAAAATGAAAAACCTAGAATAAAATTCCGAAAAAATTGAAACCGTGAATGAAAACGGGGAAAACGAAAAACCGAGAATGAAATACCGAGAATATTGAAAATCCGACAATGAAGTATTGAGAAAATGAAAACCCAAAAATGAAATGCCGAGAGAATGAAATATTGAGAAAATGAAAAACCAACATGAAATACAGAGAAAATAGCAATATACAGTTAAAATTCTCTTAACCTAAAATCTAAATAGCAAAAATATTTAAATTCTCTTAACCCAACACTTAAATTGCGATTTATACTTACAATTCTCTTAACCTTACACTTAAATTGAAATATACACTTACAATTCTCTTAACCTTACACTTAAATTGCGATTTATACTTAAAATTCTCTTAACCTTACACCTAAATTGAAATATATACTTAAAATTCTCTGAACATGACACTTAAATTGAAATATATACTTAAAATTCTCTGAACATGACACTTAAATTGAAATATATACTTAAAATTCTCTTAACCTGACACTTAAATTGAAATATATACTTAAAATTCTCTTAACCTGACACTGAAATTGAAATATATACTTAAAATTCTCTTAACCTGACACTGAAATTGAAATATATGCTTAAAATTCTCTTAACCTGACACTTAAATTGAAATACATACTTAAAATTCTCTTTACCTGACACTTAAATTGAAATACATACTTAAAATTTTCTTAACCTGACACTTAAATTGAAATATATACTTAAAATTCTCTTAACCTGACACTTAAATTCAATCGGATACACACAGGAGCTAGCCAGTAGCATGATCGTATACAACCGGAATATTCCGAAAATACATGGTACTATAAAAAATGAGAAGCAGCAAACGATAGCTGAAATTAAGATTGGAATAAAGCAATCGTTAAAATAAGAATTTAGGATGAACAGTTTCTGGTAATTAGCAGCTTCCATGCTAAAGCGACCCATCCGCTCTCTGCAATACTAGAAATAAATTAATGTTTGGAATGAATTAGCCCTTATAAATTGTGAACGAACTTACTAACAATAAGTTCCCTGTGCAATTTGGTTGTGATCGAAATGACGATTAGCATTGTATGCTTGGAACAAAGCACGCATAATATCAACGAGTTTGAATTTTGGTAATTTTTTGAATCAAACTGTAAATAAACTGCTTATCATCCTTGTGCAGAAGGAAGGAAAAAGAAAATTGTTGTCAGCAAAATAGCCTCAATATACAAAGGGATGATAAATTCTAAGAATCTTGAGATTTTTTTGGTTAAGTTTGCATGTTTTGAATTACCTGCAATGAAAATTGAATGCGACAAGGCTAAATGTTTCGATTTAAGTGAAGTTAGTGAACGTAGAAAGAATAGGTCGTTTAGATATTAGTAATTTCTTCTAAAGTGAGAAGCACTTGTTAAAAAGAAAGGGTTACTTTTCTCTTCCATTGTGGAGTCCATCTTCACTAATTGATTAAAAAGCCAGACGAGATTGTCTTTTTACTTGTAAATGCTTAAATACGTTAAACTTCTCCACGAAAAACATATCGAATACACGATTAAAATGGTCAATTCGGTGTAGTCGACTTTTGTTTGTCTTATTTGAGTAATGAATCTATACCAGCAATAACAAACCCCTATGTGGGATGCAGTAACTATCCATAACCTCCTTTTACAACTATTTTGCGCAATTTCTAATAAATTGTCTTAATCTTTCCATGAAAACGGGGACATATGAAAGAAGGAAAGACAGTGAATTAGTACACCGAAATAATTTAGGGATCTTTTACTAACAATAAGAAGCATTTTCTACAAAAATGACACCAACTAAATTGGCTAAACAACGGAAAATTTAGAATATTTGTTTTTACTTTTCACAGTATAGGTAGAATAACTTATTTTTAGTATTTAAGTATTCTCTACCCGAAACCCCATTCAGAGTGAGAATCGTCGCTCTGTAAATTTCATCGCCTTCATATTAGTGAAAGAGCACTCGTCACCTTCCGTAAGACAACTTTCCTAGACGACGAATCAAAAAATCCTGTCGAGAAAAAGAGTTGACAATTGAATGAGTCTCTGACTCCGTACTGTCTTAATTATTGATGAGAGCTCACTAATTTATAGGCAAAGCATACAAACGAATTAACAAACCTTAAAATAAAGGCAGTTTCCTCGTAGTAGTTTGCATTAATTGTTCAAATTTAACTAAAATTTCTAGTATTATTACGAAGGTTTGTACATCGAGTATACGACGGGGTGAAGGAAACGGTTATGTTATGAATTATGAAAAATATATTAGTAATTCCGAGATTACAACTTTAGCTCTACACAAATCAATTTGGACGTTTAGTGAACAACAATTTCAGAAAATTAAGGATCTACTGAAACAACTCCTACGAAACGTCTATAATAGTGGCTTTGAGGCAGAAACGATGTACATAGGAATAATAAGAGGACAACTACTGATTTAGCACCCGGGAAATTCCCCTTATAACTATAACATTTTATTGGCCTATGTATTGCTATGGTACAGCGTGCAAAGTAACAAAACCACTAGTGATGGTGCCTTAATTTATGTTGCGTTAATGAAATGGTTTTACAAGGTTTGATTAGATTGAATTAAGGTGATTACATAGACTGAATGAGTCGTCCCGTTTATACGAAACATTTCTAAGTGTTAAGTTTGCAGTATCATTTTAAAAATGAAGAAAAGCATTCATGTTGCAAAAAACGATATTAAAATAATGCAGAACGGTGATTGGTTTTATAAGGTAACGATTTCCACATTGAATTGAAGTAGGAAAGCAAGAACGAAGAAGAGATCTTTCATATGTGAAATTATGTGAAACAATATGTGATTTTTCCGATTTCGCCAAAAACTTTCGAGCATTTTGCCGAAAACAATGAAAACTTTCGTAAATTGATCCTAAAGGTTTATATAAATGTATTTGTCTGTGCATAACACCAATAAACCAGATTGAAAAGCAAACAGCGACCATAACAGCGTTAATTTGAATAGAGGCATACAACATAAGGCTGAGGAGAACATAAAATATGGATTTTTGAAGGAGTATCAATCTAGAAAATATTATATTCATGCTGCCAACAAGTAGGTACAATCTTTTGTATCCCTTTATTGTTTCTATAAAATTCAAATGCTTTTCATCAACCCTTGAGCTCGTAAGATTTTCATTCAGTTGTTGCAAGCACAATTTTACGCTGTTAGCTATCATCATGCTTAAAATATGGAAGCGTGCAATGGTAGTCCAAAACAAATGAAGAGCAATGGCTTCAGACAGGGCAGACATGAATCGGAGGACTATTCCTTCAAATGTGTCATCCATTTTCCTGGGTAGAAGCCAGTAAGGAAAAATTGGGAATCTGGGTGCTGTCATTCCTACTATAAACATCATGACAAAACCGGGTGAGCAAATTTTCACGAAAAATGAATTCTTCGAGTTCAGAAATTTTTCTTGTTTCTTCAATGCAGTTTGTGACTCACCTGTATCACAAAACACCCCAAAATTAAAGAATGTTATGTTATGATTAGCATTCCTTTACAAAAGGGTACCTTTGGGAAACCTGAGAATAGAGATTTGAACAAATTATCTCTCGTGCCATCCAATAAACCCTGCTACTGTTAATGATAGTGTTTTCAAAATTACCTTTACATTCATATTGCACTTGCTCGCCTTTGTCATAATTTGCAATGTGATTTAGTTTTAGAGATTAAAGGT
The DNA here is from genome assembly GCA_019776185.1 of Plutomurus gul. NCBI lineage: Eukaryota > Metazoa > Arthropoda > Collembola > Entomobryomorpha > Tomoceridae > Plutomurus > Plutomurus gul. Next base: position 12,058 of record JABASC010003679.1, read on the forward strand.
CTTTGTACTTCGACAGTTCACCCTTAAAAAACAAGCTCTGTTTCTATTTCGTTAAGTAGGCATGCATACCTTTTGTGCGACGAGAACGGCCCACCATACCAGTCGAATTTGGCAATAGCTACTCATTGCTGTTGAAAAGTAAAGATGATGTACAGGGTGAGTCATCCTTTCTGACACACCCTGTACATCTACAGCATATGAGAGTCTTGAAATTTTTGAACTCCCTTTCTCAAAATTATATACAAAAAAGTGTGGGAAAGTACATTGGGAAACTTGAAACTTGACCAATTTGACAGTAAAACCATTAAAATACAAAAAATGCCCACACGTACCCTTTCATATCCATTCTTCTTTCATAATCACTGTTTAGATTCGTCGTCTTAGAAAAATCTTCAAATCAAAGCACAAACATTCTTTGTACGAGCTCGTATCATTATTACCAGCATTCCAATGACACGTAGACCATTAGACGGTCACTTGAATTCTGCTTACTTCATTCAAAAAATTCGTCATTTTTGATCTAAAAATTATGAGCACTGTCAAACGCACTGTTACCTCTCACAGTGAAGAGCTAAAAGGTATACCAACAATTTAGATTTACTCATGGAAATTTGCCTCTATTGCCTATCTAATGGATTGCCTCTAATGAAGTCCGTTATAAGTCAACTAAATCAACTTTCCTATTGTGGGTTCATTTTATTTAACTTCAGCCTTACTTGTTTGTATGTTTGTATCAATATTATACGGTTAAAAAATTACAAGTACCTCGAGTGCCTACTGCCTACACTACAAAGTAGTAAAACCTTATATTATATATATTTACTTTCTCATATTTTACAGGGCCATGTTCACAACCCCTTAAATTGATAAAAATGTGTAATATTGATTTACCTATAATTTGTTGTTCAACTTCAAGCCACATATTCAGAGTTCTCACATAGTCCTTGCCAAAAGCTTGATCATTTTGTAATATAGAAATTGTACTCAAAGTTCCAAAGATTGGAATGAATTGAGCGGCATCTACAGCAACATCATCTTTAAAAAACTGAACGATAATTATCCAGACAATTTTACTTAGGGTAAACAGCCATGCATAAACATAGCAAATGTAAGGCAACCAATAAAAGATTCCTGATTCCACTGATTTAATTTTGAAGCCGTCTCCATTAGAATCAACGTAAAACCGGGAAAGACCTAACAGTTGCATAACTTTAAAGTAACTTTTGTATATCTGTAAAACCTCAGAATTTTTAGGCTTAGAGTTTCGCAAATGACTTTCGGAGGTTTTCCGTAACGAGTACATTGTCAAAGATTGAGATGTTATGTAAATACTGACTCACAACCCAGTTTAGCCACACGTAATTGTATGAAAGCGTTTTTTAGAATGGGAGTAATACACATAGTTTATACTTACTATATCAGGTCTTCAAGAGTCAGAGAATATTGTATTTTTTGAAATCTAAAGTACCTAGTAT
>JABASC010003680.1:0-13532 GCA_019776185.1 Plutomurus gul
ATAGTTTTTTGCTTCATTCAAATTATTATAATGATTTATATACATTTTAATTCTAACTGTATTATGCTGTATACAGGACACAGACTGATTAAGCTTCACCGGGTAGGTTCAACACGATATTTTATCCTACTAACAATGTATTGGTTTATAGTTTTATTACAATTATGTAGAATCAGAAAGTAATAGATCACTTTGAATCGCTATCTGAAAAAAATCAATTGATTTTATCATGAAATGGCCGTTAACAAAATTATACCATGGAACAATATCCATGACTGAATACATGACTTAACACCAAATACTTAAACAGGAGAATTTCCTTTGTCATAAGTGGTTATATATACACGCAGCTGTAAAACTGGACAGTCAAAGTCTAATCATTATGCCTTGCCCTGTCCCTAACCCTAGGGGCCCTTCCATTCTGGCGTTCTAAGTTCGCGTTATGGATTGAATTATTGTTTGCTAATAGTTTTGTCACAAAACACATTAAAATACTGTAGATAATGAGACCTAACACAAACGCACAAAATAATTTGTAGTATCGGAACAAAAAGGATTCGTTTTCTTCCATCCACTTCCTACATACTGTTTCAATACATTTATCGTGTGAAGAAGCCTTCGAGTTCGAGTCCTTCATCCCATTCTCGTGCCACTCCTCGTCTTCATGATTGCGTTCGTTAGCCTCCATGTTCGCTTGTACTCCATGCAGCAGCAGTAGAGCAATAGTAAGGCCCAAAACGAAATTCCTGTTAAGCAAACAATTACATACATAATAAGTTATTCAAATAAATGTTACATCAATGTTAAATTAGTATAAAAATTCTATTTAGTTGATATAAACCTTACATTGTTTAGCAAAAGCTGAAAATGGAAAGCTGAAAATTAAACCGAGTAAAAATAACACACAGAGAATTTGTTGTATCCGCTTCTTTAAAGTGTTTAAGCAATTAAATTGCTTGTAGGATGTAGTATTGATTTCAAAATTGAGATCGTAACCCTGATTAATGATGTAAAATCTTAATGGCAGGACAAACAATTTTCGGTTGAAGAAATTTTGGGGGAATAAAGTTCAGAGGAAGCAATGGGAGCAAGAGCAAGGACGGTGCGGAGCGGAATGAGCTTCTCTGATCAAATGCGTGGCATTAGAACCACAGTCTCCCGAGCTCGACGCTGAGGAACTTTTAGCGGCGGCCACAAGAAGGGCACAAAGAATGTTCAATTTATTGTCAGTTCTTCTCAAATTTGAGTCTGAATAATTTTTAAAACCACGACAGTTTCTGTTAAAATGATTTTTATCAAAAAGAGCACCTTACGGGCACAATAATTGAATGTATCTTATCTTAGAGTTTGGCTGATACTTATACGGTATATATTAATGAAATTTTAAATAGGGTGTACTCACGTATGGGGTAGAGGGGCAAAGGAGAAAGGGTGGGCATATTTTAAACATTTCAATGAAGAAATATCTTTTTTGGTGATTTTATAATAAAATTAGTGACAAGAATAAGCTACGGAGCAAACTTTAAAAGTTTGTAAGAAATAAGAAACCCCCAAACAACTCTCTAGAATGCACGCCTGATTATTGATATTATTCCTTGAATTACACATCTTTTACGTAAAAAATTGGCATAACTATATTCAATCATTCAATAAAATTTAGCAACCAAAGGAGCAAACTACAATACAATATATTTTAAACGATATTGGAACGTTAAAAATATCTCTAAATGTACAGTACGGAGCATTTAGGGAATTCAAAGTAGATTTCTGTGATGGGATTTAAAGCACACCATATACCACATAAATATTTATTAAGTACGGAAGAACAAAATTCGAAAGATGATAGAAATTTTGTCAGCCAATAATATCGAAATTTATGGCCATTTTCTTATGAATCGTCTGAAAATTAGACCAAACGGGATACATGTAGTAGTTGAGATTCCTCTAAGAAACAACCCAGTAAATCGAGGTATTTTTAATAAAAAGGTTAATTAAATTATAACAGATTAAGAGATTTCTTTAGAACTATAACATAAATTATACCTCTAACGAACAACTATCTCTAGTTTTATTTTCGCTTCCAATAATTTTTGACTGCAATAAGAAATATCATGCATATCACCACGCTGCATACATATGATACACTTTAACATCATTCATTTATTCTATTTATCGGTGGAAGCGGCGGCGAAAAATTCTCCAACTCGGTACCCGCACCCTTTTCATTTGTTAATTCTTAGAAAAGCTAACTGCAATGTGACAATATTGTTGTCAGCTTTTATGCATGGCACGACTCATGGACTTCTTTAAAAATGTAGCTCTTTTAGATTCGTACGATAGAGTGCTCAAGTATTCATCTCAAGAAAATGCGGACATTATGTTGGCGTTGCAAATACTTGTTGTTCGCTATCGTTATGAGAGTAGCTAAATATATTGCAAAGTCTCTCTCTATCTAATCTAAAGTGTAACACATCACAGCAATCACTTGTGTTATTACGACAATAACCCATGAGTAGGCGTTCGTATATTATTTTCGTGCACCGTTTCTTATATTATATAATCTTTCTCAAATCCAATTATGCTTTCCTTTACTATTGCATGGCATTCGATGGTTTTTCCTAAACTTTGTCTCATCGTTCACACATTTACCAACAAACGGAACATAATGCATGGAAATTCAGTTGCGCAGTTTTTATGTAAATACTAACACTTTGGCAGGAAATATTATGAAAATATTCTCATTTTTGTAGAAAATCCATCAAACATGTTTTCAAATGCCTTTTTCCTCAGCTTCGAGGTGTTATGCAACATGTAATGCAACCATTCACTTGATACTCGTACACCTTTTCCTCAACAGCTACACTGGATGTACGAGCACTAATAAAATACTAAAGCACCAAAGTACAGAAAATCGATTATTCGTTTATTGCTGGTCAACACTTATTTTGTCATCTCATTTCCTTCCTCTGTTCCCCTTTGGTTTACGGTTGAGACGCTTTCGTAGTGAATTCTAAAATCATAAATATAGCAAGTTCTTCTTCCTAAAAAGCATATGCACAGAAGTCAAAGAACGTAATGCTTGAACGAAAGCAAACGTTCGAATCTATGAGTCAGTTGAGGTTGTTGATTCATCAATAAAATACTTGCCATGACTCACCGTTCTGCTATACAAATATTATTCAACTTTGATAAGAACATGCTAATATTACATCTGTACTATTAATAATATTGCCTTCACCTATCTACGATAATAAAAGATATTTATTATGCTTTCCTTTAAATGTTTATGTGTGAACGAGTACCTTTCATGATGACTCAAAGTTGTAGACTAAAGAATCTGATAATGCACAGCAGTGACTTGCAATCAATGCAATTTCGCTTAATGGCTTGACCTGAACCTTGTCGTCACTAAATCAGGACGGATTTTTTTCAGCTTGTAAGGACTGATCTTTGAGACTCCCAAGAATCCATGGGTTCAGCCAGACTTTGCCTCAGTCACACAGAAAAAAATCTACTGTGGACTGCATGACCACTATTCAAATAAATACAATCAAGTCCAAAAATGGAGACAGAACGTAATAAAAATCTGTAATGTACTGTCTACAAATACCTTGGCAAACGTTACACCAACTAAAAACTGATCAATATATTTTTATATGTTTATTGCAAGTGATTTCTTGAAGTGCGTGCAATGGTCCGTCAAAGAAACTCTTTCAATCTCTGTTTTAAGCTCTTGGTGATCCATTTTATCAGAAGGTACCAAAAACATGCCATTTCTTTGCCTAATCATATCTTCTTGTTTCCTGTGCAGACCTATAAATAAAGGCAGATTTTGCACTACTAAAATTCTGTTAGCCACACATTTTAGAAGAGCTCGTAATTTTGCGCACAACTTTCTCTTTCTCTCCCCTTATCTACAAGAACACTTATTAGGAATTGGAGGTCAAAATCAAAAATGATTACTATATTTAGCTTTCTGATTCCTTAAGCTTTCATCGTTGCCTTTTATTATCCGAATTATAGTAGAAAAATCATAACCATATCCTTATTCAATGTATTTATGCTCTCGCCTATACACAAATAAAGATCAGAGTGATCTACTACGTGCACTTTTGCTGCACGTAGTACACGCTCTACCTTGTCTACACCTTGTTCTGTGCACATCCACATGTAGTATCTCCTTCGTCTACATAGTACATAGATATAGTACATACTCTTTTATCAGTATACGCATACAACAAAGATTCCACAAATTCTTGCTCTTAAATACTCATTATTATTTTGTGTAGTAGATTCCATCAGAATAGATTTACAGATTACGTTGTGTGCGACGCGTGGAGCTTTTGGTTATAAACTCTCACAACAAAATATTTATTTATTAGCACTACACACCACCACGATGCATTATCTTCGGCCACTTACTTGGATCTATTTGCCCATATGCACTACAAAGCAGCTCGTTTCCATGTATAAAGTAATTGAATTGATAGCTTTCACGTACTACAAAACTCGCCACAACTAATAACGCTGTACAAATTGATCTTATATCTTTCGCATAGTGCACACCTTACTTATTATGCCTTCTTAATGAATTATATTATTTGCTACGCTAAGCAAATGAATGTTTGTGTATATCTGTATGAGTTGTGCATGGAGGCATCACGTTTAATATGTCTTACTTTAGTCACTCGTATTTAATTTTGATTTTCGTGGGTTGCTCTACAATTATTCTGTGATGTGATCTCAGTTTGTCGTTCGACAGACTGAGATCAGAGGCTCGGATTTCTGACACTGGACGAGTACACTGCAAGAAGGGTCCCTCATTGTACTCTCCGCACTCTCTACACATTGTAGTGGGCTAGTGGTAAGTACGTTGGTGATTGTAAAGCTGTTGGTCATAGTAACATTACAATCTCTCATCTGCCACACAGGGGACTACATAGACAGACTGATGTAGACGAACTGAATAGCACCCATGTTTCGCCTGAGAAAATAAAGTGCATTCAATTCGACGTGTCTGAATTAAAGATTTCGACTCTGATTAAAAACAGTTTCGTTACGTTACGTTTCGATGCAAATGCTCTTTCTTCTGCTCTGCTGCCTCCTCACGTTCTCATCTCAATCTCACTTATATCGTCATCACTGCGATGCCGCAGAGCCAGCCAGGCCCAGAAGAACCAAAGCAAACCACCACCAGCTGAAAATCTCACATCCTCTGGTGCCATTCTTATTATTGCAATTCAACAACAGAAAATTACGAACGAGAACCCACCAATATCACATCTTTATAATCAATCTAACGAACCACTCTCTCTCTTATAATATAATACATACTGCTCTAACCATAAATGCTAACTATGAATATCTGTCTCACAATTAACGCAATTCTTAACAGCCAAATATATTATCGTCTCAGCGCCCCTCTCTACATTCTCATCTATAGCCAATGTAAAGCACTCCAGGTTAGAGTCACTTTTCTATTATAGGGCATTATAAATAGAGGCACAATAATAATAATAATGCCCCGCGTGCTTGTTTCCATGTACTTGTTGTACACACAGAGAAGAGGAGATTATAGAACCTATAGGTTCCTTTTTCTGTCAATTTCAGCGTGCAAGAATAGTGGTCTGCGTTGGATTATGAACAGATTGCGGTGTCGTGGTCGACTCAATCTATGCAGTCCCATAATATTCAGATTCCACTATTGTCAGCTACAACAATGCATCACTGACGTATTTCCTGATACTATCGCCATTTCCTCCTATTATAGGTGCCATTCCAAATTATGTGTATATCTTACTGTGCATGTCTGTCTGTCTGTCTGTATGATTGCTCTTTCAGCATCCAAAATACTATTGGTGTGTTGGAACATTATGGCAAACTATTAGCCATAGACGAGCATATATGTAAGAGAGTGGTATTGAAACCTCTGTCCCAGTAGAAGTAGTAAAACTGCTAGAGAGACGCAGACATACATTCTGTATTATGTATGTAGATACTACTTATTATAGTAGGCAGAATTGCACAGTTAGTATGGAAATAGATTTGCACGAATAATTGCGTCTCAAATTATTTGTACTGGCCAAACAATACACAATTGCTGTAATTACGTAAAATATGTTGAACACATTTACGACAACCGTCTGCTGACCTTTTTATGATGAATCTCGTGGAAAGGAAAACAAACTGTACGTACATATGGCTGAATTCCAAGTTCGATGCTGTACTGTGATTGCGAGTGTACACTATTGTATGATAGAGTGTTCACCGCTTTCACGTGAGTAATCCATGAGTTCGAAATAGATTTTGCTGTAAACGTAATATTAGGATAAGGTCAGTTAACTAGATCCTTTTATCTTGTTTACATTCTAATGCTAATTCTGTTGGGGCACGGCGGAACATCTTGAAAGTTTCTAAAAAGATAAATATACACACTATGAATCTCTTGTCTTCAATATGTTTTGCATTCGCAGTCTTCTTTGTTCTTGTATATACTGACTGATTGAGATTCACGTACAATCTAAGAAGTTGGATAAACGGATAGGGGCAAAAATGCGAACCCATCAAAGGGATCCGAATCGTGACCCATTACAATTCTCAATTGAATCTTTAGAGCATTATTTTGCTTCATTAGATAAATTTTAAGAATTTGTAGGAAAATAGCCACCATAAGTAGGTTCACGTTCGTCCAAAGTCAATCAGAGTATAGTTCTGAGGTACAAGCATCTTGCAGTCTATGACGTCATCTGTTTGTCGAAAATAAATGGATCTGATCTTTTCAACTCTAATTTTCGTTGTATTTGTGTAGGAGATTTTCTATATAAATATCATGTGTGTGTAGGGTTCCCCTCTAAATTTCAGATTTTCCATAGGCTACATGAAATTCACATTAAAAGTTTTATTGACGATCATGTGAGCCAGGAGAGAGTTGTAAATTTCGTTTGTTATTAGTGTTTCTTGAATTGGATAGGGTACTTTGAGCAGCAGCATTCGAATTAAGTAATGGAAAATAGAGAATTTCAATTTAACAGACTCAGTGAAAGTATTAGGGGTGACAATAAGCATTTTTCTCGCGTTTAACGGCACAGCAAACTCTAACAGCGACAGGTAATTAAACAGGCAAACAAAGAAGCTGAAAAAAGTATTTCTATTCTGAGAGTGATACAGTGACTGTACATATCGTTCACTGTGTACCTACAATAAGGTTACAAAATTGATAAAAAGTGTAGCTCGGCTTATAGATGCAGTCGAATACAGTACACAATGTATAGAAGCACATACTAAGTAAGTAAGTATTCTCATATTCTGTAGCTATTCTCACGGGAGGCTGTGCTGGTAAATTGGTAAGTACTTTCCGCACCCCACTCTCCCATTAAATGACAGTAGAAGCTTTTTGCACCTCACAGGGTATCTCTCTCTCTATTACAGCTCAAGTCTTAACCATCTCAACTGTGTATAACCCTTTTGAACACCTATCTCACTATGTATTGCTTGTATGAGTGTGAATGTTGTTTCATAGTGAAGCCTCGATGCCTGGGCTTTAGCTTTCATTCCTATCGTACTCTAGAGGTTTGTTGGACGGAAAGTGTACAACCATGAGTACCATTAGTAGTAATAAAGCGATACATTCATAATATCTGGAAGTGGAATTATCAAAAGTATAACAATTGGTGTGGGACATAGAACTGAATAATACGACTGCATTATGATAGGATAATTCAATGAACAATGAACCGACAATAAAATATTAATGACATTTAAGAATGTCAATAATAAACCTTAGCAGTACAGACAGAGACACAAGTGCTGCTTAAAGTTAAATTTAAAAAATTTAGGTTCAACCACACGTTAGCACATATTAAGATTAGGACATCATGATTGCATGACTCTTCTCCACTTCTCTGATCCATCCATTTCAACTACTCCTTCACTTCCACCTAGAAAGCAAGTCCTTCAGGCATCGCACACTGACAATGAGCATACTCATTGTACTATTCATACTACTTGTAGTACTAAATACACTGTACTTAACCTAGGTCCCCTTTACCATGTCTATAGTATTTTTTGTTAATAATCGCAATAGTTTAGTTAAATTGCCCTACTGCATATTTACTTGTGACCAAAGTTGTCACACGGTAGCTTATGTTTGCAGTATGATGACAGTACAGTTTCAAGGGGCGGAATTAAACTAAATTTTTAGGGTAACTTAAGTTGCTTAGGTTAGTAACAGTTTGTGAGTATGATTGTCAAACGACTTTTTAAGAGTGATAACGACCATATTTAAGTTTATGCAAAGGAAATTACGCACAATTACTCACTTAAGAATTTAGCTGAATTCCCCAGGGGTCCATCATTTGCTGTGTTGGACGGCAATTCACCCTGAAGATTTATCCATTGTCTGTGTTGGGTGAGTCTTCTCCAGTAAAATTTAATATTTGGGATAACCATGAAAGTTTTTGGAGAAATCCATATGAAGCTTTGGCCAAAGTTTGATAGACGAATAAGTGGAACGGTTTACCATTCATGGAGTCAGAACGTTCAGATGTTGCAGCCAGTAAATCTGATTCTGTATCCCTAATACTGCTTTCGTTTAAATCAAAGTATTTAAAAAAAGTCACAACATTTACTTTAGTTGGAATAAATACCCGTATAACATTGTACAATAGATAAATTTGTATGCCCCCTAAAAGGGTGCAATATTTGACTCCAGGTGGGTGGTTGGAGGCTACCAGGGCCCACAAAGAGATGACCAGGAGTTCATGCTCATGCTGCATCTGCATCCACTGCACACAGAACTCTGTGTATATTCTTATGTAAACATAGTGAGTGAGTTGAGCTGATTCGACTTGGGTCTGAACCTGAAGTCTGGTGGTTTGTTCTCGTCTCATGCGATTCTTATTAGTCGTGTATCGAGTTTGCTCGTAAGAGGATCTATTTTGCTGCTTGTCCGTCGTCCTTTCATTCGTGCTTTTACCATTCCCCATTAGCAACCCAGACAGAAGCAAAGTAAGTCTCAAAGAGTGTTACGGAAACCGTTTCAAGAAACCTTTAGCAATGTACTTGCCTCTTTGTCTCTGGATTATTTATTAACAAACTACTCTCCTTATTAGCCACCACCATCACCACCACCTTATTATAACAACTAATTTCAATTTCAAACTGACCAAAAGCAACAGCAACGTACTTTCCAAATCTACACACTTAAATATCTAGTGAGACAATTATTTGGCACAAAATTCCAGATCAACGGTGCTGCTGCTTGTCGTTTGTGAGGGAGAAAAGGAAAGTTTAATTGTTCAATTGTGAAAATAACTCCAAATTTTTGTGTTTCAGCAGGCGAAATGTAAATAGGTGGAAAGCGATTCTTCAGTGTAAAAAGTGCTCACAACTCGTGTACTAGATTATAGTACCGCATCTTTGTACACTCGCCGTCTTCTGTTCGCATTCTTCTGAAATACATTCTCCTGATTCTTGTGATCGGAACAATAATATCACCACCGTCTCATAGGAAGAACCACACAGTGAACTCAACACAAATATTCCCATAGGAAATTCTCCGATTCTCCATTCATGTTTTAAGTACGATCTTTCCCAAGTGAAGTATCTATCAGTATCTTTTGTGTATCAGGAATATATTGAAATATTTTTGTCTTGGAATCAATCACGTCGCTCAATGCTAGTAGCTAATACATGCAGTGCTCGCTAGACCTTATTGGATTTTTGCAAAGTGCTTTCGATTGGATTCTCCTAATCTCATGAAGGTAAACAATCTTCCATAAAATTGTCTAATTTATTTTACAGTAGTACTTACCCGTACTTACTAGCCGTTCTGGGGCTACCAAATCTGCACTGAACACGAAATCCATTTTCATTCACAACAACGGAGCCTAAAGGAGAATTCCTCACTAATGCATTTGACCACTTGTTTAATTTAACGAGTACAGGTCTCTGGTCTCCCTACTTAATAATGCTTACATATTGGCTATTATGTGGAAATGTGCATACCTAACAATAAGTAGCGTTTATTATGCGATCATAGTGTAAAGCCATATAGTTGATAGGTAACCGTAAGTGTTGTCGGTGCTCAGTTTTATTAGTGCTATTCTACTGTTAGCTCTCCAAGTGGCTTCTTTTGCTGTTATTTATTAAATTGACTAGAACCTACACACACACACACACACACACAATCAGTAATAAGGCGAATTTATTATATATTTCGTCTTGTTTAGACTGCTCACAAGACAATGGCATACATATAAGATGTTGTGCAGTGCAATTAAAGTCCTAAAGCTTTTGTTAAATGATGTAGTGTCACGGCCTCATTTATTATGCTCAGCTCACTTACTCATTCTCAAGTGCAATCTACAGATTTATGCTCTTCATCATCTTCATTCTCGCACAGCTTCATGCATCCTACTATATACTACAGTATAACATACTAGCGTGCACAAAAGACGCTGTGTACGTTCGTAATAATGTTTGTGTTGTTTAATGTCGTGTCCGTCCTATGCATATGCATCTCGCACTCATTCACTACACTTGCAATTGGGTTTAGGTACTAGGCATAGTATGTAGTAGTAGTATATTACGGTGTTGGAATGCAGAGAGATTGCTGTAGCAGAAGTAGTAGTAAGTATTTAAGTTGAAGTGCTATAGAACAATCAAAGAGAGCTACCAGCTATATACACCATGCTCTCTCTCTCTCCCTCTCATCATCATCATCACAGTACAGTTCACCTCTATTCTGCTGATTGCATTCAATTACCTACCTCAGCAGCCTTTAATCTCTGTGCTCTCTGTAAGCACCAACTTATCATTTGACTACTACTTACACACATCAACAGCTCTGCACACATACACATGTATATATTATGCGTTACATCCTATTCTAAATACTACTTCGATATGTAACATACATGAAGGGGCAAAAAGGAAATGAGCACTGCCTGTAATACCACTTCTTGAATAGGGCGACTTCTATATGCTAAATAACAGCAATTGATACAGTAACTATGTACATAATACCAAATATGTTTAGGCGTAATATTGACAATTTTATATTTTCTTTGTTGATTTTTTAGGCGAAATGACTAAATTGAGATCCGAGTTGGGATATTTGCTGCCAAATTTTATGATTTTTTTATTGGGCTTGACTTTCGATTCCTTGTTGTACTGTTCCTAGTTGTAGTAGGACGTAAGAGTGAGAGAGAGAGAGAGAGAGTACACAATGCAAACAATGCCAACTTGTTAAGGATGCTATAGAGTGTTTCGTATATATTCGTGTGGCTTTTAGTGTTGAGAGTATTGGCAAAGGAAAGAATTATTCCTGTTCCATGATTAGGGAAGGGAGTAAATATGAGTATTTTATGCGACTCCAAAAGTACATTCTTTACTGCGTGTAGTGTATTGATTGTCGTGCCACAGATATAATAGAGAGAGAGAGAGAAGCACTTGATCATGCAACGAGGTTCGAAAATGAGTACGAACTGTGAGTGAGCACCTACTTGAGTGAATACGTTTTCGTGGGATAATTTATAAATTTACGAGCCTTTTAGTACTGTTTGTTTGTTCGACGTTCTTACTACTATTGTATCAAGGCAAACGATTCGATCACCATGTTGAAGAAGTGAAAATAAAAATTCCCCGCGATACGAATCTGCCCTAGTTAAGAATCCTGTGCAAGGATTATGCATTAAGAAAAGCAATAAGAGCAAAGTCAATATTTAATACTTGAAAGAAATATTATTACGGCAGTTCGTCCTTATTTGTTGACTTATTGGAACGTAAAGTCAAATATTGGCTTACTTTGCTACAATATTTTTAAAGTTAACTACTTCTACACTTCCCCCATCAACCCAATTCCTTATCACATACAAATATCCTTTTTTAAGACTCCACACTATACACGCAGTCAAAAATCTTCAATCCTAACTCAAAGTAGAAACGAGGAATTCAGAAAAATTCCAAAGAGAAAATTCCTCCTCAAATAATATTCAGGGTTGTCTAGTATTCTATAGGGAAAAATTTGAGTATTTAACTGTAAGTTTCTGTAATATAATAATTGTTGGGATACACAGAAAAAAGGCCTGCTTCTCAATAATACATTTAAATGCTAAGAGCGTGTATACTGTAACATGATCCATTCGTAGGATCACAAAGGTAAATTACTGCCTATACATATACTATACTATAGCAGTGCGTACGTAAATAGGTCGTAGGATAAAGTGTGTAGGAGATGAGAGCAGGAAAGTTTTGTTAAATTTCATCCAACAAGTGGGTATATTAACCCGCAAACAACAAGAAGTGACGTAGTGACGTTCAGCATTCTTCACGAGTTCTCACGCTGATAATAAGTAGCTACAACCGTACAGCGAATGGAGACTGACTGCAGCGTGGGTAAAATATCTTCAGTTTTTGATATCTCTCTGGAAGACAAATACAATGGAATACACGGTAGGGGGCTGAAAGCCATTTATCCACAATTAAATATTAACTACATGCTCCTTTAGGAATTTTTGGTTTAACATTGACTTTTTGTGAAACATAATTTGTGAGATTAATCCAACAAAAAGCCACTGAGTGATTATATTGCGCAAATAATTCTACTATTAAGAGCACTTATTGTTTTCTTACCAAGAAACACATAATTTAATATGAGAATAGCAAAGACAACATGAATTGTACTTGTAGTGAGAACTTTTCCTTGTGGCAATCCATCGTCCGAATTCCCACAACAACAACAACAATAAGCTCACTTCATGAATGATTCCATAACCTAACTAAATAATTGTAAACATTGAATTCTAACTAACCTGTCTTTTCTACTTCTGTCCGAAATGAAATACTCTTCTAAGTAAACTACATACTATTTCAAAGTCTGACTTTCTTGACTGTTGCTGTGAGATGCATATAGCTACTGCATTTGTTGCACACATGAGAGAACTTCTTGTAATGTGTATCGCAGCGGAAGGGAGGAGCCAGCGATGCAGTTCAGCTCATCACCAGAAGTATTCAAGTAGCATTGAAGTGGTGATTATTTTGCTCAGGTGGTTTCCATTCCTGTGCAAAGAATACGATATTTACATACTACACAGGTAGACAAGACTTTGAGTTATGTGTAGCACTGTATGCATTGCATGTCATTGATTGCCACACTATGTCCTTTCTGTTGTGGACACATCTATTTGTATTGTCATTTTGTTATGCTATATGATATAATTATGTGTGCTGCACAGCCGCATCAGCAGATAAAGAAGAGGAAGACGTGTATGTAATTTCCTTCGCTCTGTACATATTTTTATTTTAGACTTACAATCATTTTGATTTTATTTCGTATAATTCATTGTCAGTGGCACAGGTATAGCAATTACTCAAGGCAAAATAAGCTGTGAATATTTACACAGTTCCCACATACATAAATACGTACAAATAAATACAGATGCACACAGAGAGAGGAAGAAGAGTTAATAATATTAGAAAGGTGCATGCACACAAACTAACTGCCAGTTGAGAGAGAGAGAGAGAGGGGGGGG
>JABASC010003681.1:0-13531 GCA_019776185.1 Plutomurus gul
GTATGTGCACACATGTATTAAATAATATTTTAGTACAAACATACTACGTCATGTATAGATGCTGAATACTTAAGTATCACAATTTTTAATGAGCAAATCTCCTCACGATATACAAAATGATGCTCAACATTTCAGGATGTTGTTATGACTGACCCAGAAATTGGTTTGTAGTGATGACGAAAGAGCTGGAGTTTTATAACACCATTAACACGTAAACACATAAATAAATTGCAGTTTTCATATACACAGCAGCTTTAGCATACTTCAAATCAAGCATCCTCGTGCTGTAAGATGTAGGCTATTTATATACAGAGATACACTTACTAAAGTCGTAAATGTCAGGAAATAATAGAGCACCGTTATTTCGCCGGAGATCCACATTACCTTTGCATTTACAGTCTGACTTTGCTTTTTACCAACAATAAATAACATAAGGTGAATTATTATGCTATTATGTGTGGTGATTCAATAGTAGCATAGTAGGTTAGAGACAGACATATAAACTCACATCTCCGCTTACACTCAAATAACCGTTTCAAGCACATCTTTAAAAGATTCCATTTGAAGGCCATACAAACAAATGACCAGTCTGCCTATACAACATTTAACACCACCCTTAAATGTACCTACTGTAATTAGGATTTTTTGTCCGATTTTCCGGCTGTTCTGTTACATTCGCACAGTGACAGAGAGAGATGAAGATGAAAATGCAATAAAACGGTAAGTGTAGCTCTTGGGCATTGTGGTCCATTCTAATATTGGGATCATCGGTGCTCGCTCAAGTCCCTACCTTTTGTGAGTATTGCGTGATGGACACAGAACCAAGTATTTCAAGTTAATGCCTTGTACTGATTGTGAGTTTTCAGTTGAATATGAGAGGGCAGGAAAAAAGAATAGAACCGCCTCTTAAATAGGAACTATTGGTATATTGAGCTACTATTAGTATTGTGTCTTTGCTGTTTAAAGAAAGGAATCGCATAGAAATAGTACTTAGCTCACAATAAATACTTGGCTGTGTAGAGAACCGTCACAAGAGAAGAGATGGGAGATTATAATTAAATTATCTAATGTGGGCCTGTGCGTTCCCGTCCATAAGTATCTCCGTTTGATAATGTGATATTTTAGTGAGTTTAGTCTTTAGGTTGAACTCTTTGGTTAAACACTGAAAATTTCACTTTGTGGTGGAGAATCCGCTACTGAGAATTTGATGGGGCACCTTATTTTCTACCAAGAAATTCAATGCTTAATTTTGTTTCCGTGATAAGATCTACAACGAACACAGTGCAAAATTAGTAAAGATAAACATTATTTTTTCCCGAAAATGTCTCATCTATTTTGCTCATCAGCAATAACATTAGCACGAGTGTCGTTCCTTGTACTCGTGTTGACAGTTTTTCTGCCATATCTCTGTTCAGTTACCCCGAGCTTTTCCAATCAGACGCAAACAGGTGTGGCCAGCCAGAACTCCTGTGGGAACGTATAAAACACCATTCTCACATTACATCTACAATCGCAAAAATTATTCCACACAAACCATACAAATGGACGGGATTCAAGGATATAACCAGCGAAGAATAGAGAGTTTAGCGAGAGTAAGTGTTGAAGGGTTGACACCTCCACCTCCCAGTTTCTCACAGCAGCAACAGTTGACAACAAGTGTGTCTTCGCAACCGAATCACGAAGCAAACGCGGAAGGTCATCAATATCTAAAGCCACCACAACAAAGTAGTAGTAATCCCTACTTGTACATCCCATCGCCGCATTACGGCGGAAACAAATTACAGTCTATGCCAAAGTACCATAAAAAGCCCACAGTAAGAAATACTGATTTTGACTTATCTTTAATCGGCATTGGTTTGAAATGTGAACAAATTCAGTAAGCAGTTGAAAATTAATGCAGCAGCTGTGGTTTTATTGTTTAGCATTTATACTTTTTATTTGTAAGAATTCGACAGTTATAAATTGCCTGATAATCCAGAACGTTTAGATTGCTACATTTACACTTTTCACCCCCACTTCATTTTTCCGCTAACAGCCCCAACATTATTTTTCACAAAACCCAGAAATAATGAGCACACATTTCGTGTAGGTACATACGGAAAGCGATATCTTCAGTGTGGGATTTCCTGTGATCTGCATTGGGTACACTCAATATATAATTTCGTTTTCTTGAAGCCACTAGTCAACTCAGCAACTCGAATGACAGTTTTTTTTTTCCAATTATTGCACACGCATTGACATATCAACAAATGATTGTTCTAAGATAACCCGAAACGATGACAGTGTGTAATACACGGTGCTCAGTGCCACTCTTAATGCCTTAGTTCTGAAACCGGTAACTGCCACACGTTTTGGCAGCGTGCTACTAAATAGTTGTTTTCCTGCTTGTTAATTATTGTTACCGACTTATTTTACTGCCAATTGCATACCTATTTATTTTAATGCTCAAGATTTTTGTGCGCAAAAACGGAATTTCTTCTGAAGCAGAAAGTAATGTTTGTAAATTTCTTTTCTTTATTCCGTTTTTGTTAGTATCATTCCGAGTATGAGCCGCAATCAGAAGAGCATGAAAAAGAGAAACCAGAAATCGAAGACAAGGTCTTCTCGAAAACCATCGTGGCGACGAAAGCATTGAAAATTGGGAAAATCATTTTCTCTTTTTTCTTGGTTTTAATTGTCATCGTTCTTGCCATCTTAAGTAGTCTTGGAGCAAATCTTACACCAATTGCCTTGCCCTTGGCGTTGTTCCCTGTAGGCTTTATAGCTCTGGCTTTATTCATTCCTCTGCTGTTTTTGTTCGTTCCTCTTGTGGTGTCTGGACTCGCAGGAGAAAAGAAACGAAGACGGAGATTCATCGATGAAGATCACAATGAGATTCTTCAAAGTCTTGAGGTTGCAATTATTTTTTAACTGTACGATAGTTTCTCGCACAGTATCTAAATGAAATACACAGAGTCAATGATAATTAATTTTTCTGTTCTGTTCACAGAGTCGTGTTGGTCGCGTTTTGGATCATTGGCCTTATTTCCTGCTGTCGCTTGGCATACAAAAGTACAGGAATTTCAGCAGAAATTAATAGCTGTGTGCTAACGGGACTTATTCACACTTACTATAAGATTTCTTTCTGAATACGCACTACCTGCAAACATCGGTCCCTTAACCTACTATTATAATGTGCACAATTAAACCACTATCCTCATTTCTATGTTAAGTATATACTGTACGGCATAGAATGCAAATCCATTCTCTAAGCATCTCACCACTGCAGTGCGTGGGGGAATAAATGGAGATAGAAAGAATGATTTTATTTTGTATTTTATGTTCATGAACACACAAGATCTAAATAATAGTGGAGAAACTATTAAACCTAGTTAACAATTATCACAAGTATAGATTGTAGTATGCTTTATTCATTTCGCAACTGATTTCACATTTCAATTAACAAGCTGAGAAATGTATCCAACACACAATTTGAACAATTCGGTTGAAAACACGCAAACATAAGAATTCATGACTTACGCATACATTTACGTGTACAGTAAATATATATGTACATGCCTTTTTAACATATATATGTATATATCATTAAAATGACAAAGGTTTAACAAAACGCAAAGATACTGATAATTACGGTAATAATTCCAATAATTTAAGTGAATCCTACAGCGAATGGTTTCACTTGGTTGCACTGCATCTTTATCAGAACAGTCATTTAAAATTAATCCTCCTGATATCTGGTTTCTGCGGTTTCTCGCCAATATAGCGGTACTGTGTTTCGCTGTTTAGTTGGTCACCTCATAGGTGTTAGGTTAGGTCACTAATTTCAAGTATAGGGGGGGGTATGTATCATGTAGTGGTCTGCGATATTTTTATTATTGTAAACAAAAGTGAACAATATCAACGTTCAGTATCATCATTAAGGCGGCACCCCAATAACACTTCCTAACGGTTCCTAATGCATTATGCATTCATGTGTTCATAAAACTAGCACAAACTAAAACTTGTACAATTCAATTTTAACAACCTCTCCAGATTTGCCTTCATCGATTAAATTCTTTTCCCAAAATTAACTTGTCAGCCATCCTTCACAGTCTAAATTTTGGTTCACTTTTGGGAAATACAATGTTAAATAAATATTTCTAATGAATGTGTCTATCGGATATTTTACAAAATAAATGAAATCAAAATAGGTACATGGACATCATGAATACGGAATGGGTAAAATTTCGTAGTATAAACTTAATACAGCCAACTTAACACAGTACACAACTAAAATAAACTGGCCAAAATACTCTCTTTGTACTGCTAATTCTAATGTAGGTGAATTAAAAACAGCAGCACCAAGTAACATTCACAAAACACCACAGGTTATAAAAAATGGTTCTGGTGCATTACATTAATTCACTTATATTATAGCTTAATGACGGCGCGCTTAAAACAAAATGTATGATAGCTACGCATAGAAATTCATTTAGTTTATTATGTTGTAGTTTCGGTGTTACAACTACAAAGAATTTACAATAAGGAAATCTATTATACACGCGAATAATGTTAAATTCATTTTTTATGTTTATATAATTTGTAGGTATTCATTATAACGACAGACTGCCGACTAAACTGACTGTGACGCACCGAGGTATATACACTTTCTATAACTGATAACAATAACGGATACTTAATCACTAACAACTATAACTTGTTCACGGATGCCCTTTTCTGAAAAGGCTTTATCGATTCAAAGCTATCACTGTGGTATATTGAGCCAAAGAGCAAAGCAATTACGATATACGCAAGACAAACCAACCAGAATTGTCGACCCCAACTTAAATTTATAAAATTACAAAATTGTATTGTAACTTTACTCGAATGATTTATTGGATAATTTAAATTGGAAGTAGTAAAAGTATAAAGCTAATGCAATTACAAGGTTCCGACTTGAAGGTATCTTCTGTCTGTATAACATCTGACTTGTTAAAGAAAATTTGAACATACAATTTGGCAGACGCAACTCAAATTGACTTTCCCATTATCCTACAAAATTTTGACAGATTGAAAATTCTTTACTACTACATATTCAAGGGGACAGGTAATTTCAGATATGGCAAAAGTTTCATACAGTTATTGCGGAGAAGATATAAAGGAGAGACACAGGATATCATTCATGTTATTTTTTATAAATAGCCGGGTTACTTTCTGTTTATAATTACTAATATTTAGTATATTTTAATTATTGAGAAACCACACTTGATAATTAATCAATAATTTTTCGGATGGTTTGTCGTAATCAGGATAATCATTAACGATATTCCTTTTTGACCGCATTTCTTTCTTAGGAGAAATAAGCTTACTTATGTTACTCCCTAAATTAATCAAAGTCGAAATCCATCAAGTCCAAATTCCCGGGTCCTGGTTGATCATTCCCTGGACGTCGCCCTCGCCCCCTGCTCATATATTGGCTATTAGAATTCGTGGAATGCTCGTCCGGATTGGTAGAGCTTGATGGTGCCGAAGGATGGCGATTGCCTTCGTTAGTTCGATTAGCTGACGAAGATTCAGCCCCAAAAGGAGGTGAGGAAGCTCTTGCATCGTCATGTCCACCTGTCAAGTCTTTTCTGCACACTGGACACGTCCCATGCTATCAAAGCGTGAGAAAATTCATAAGAAACGAACATTGTGCGTGCAAAGCAATTTATCTAAGAAATACAACATTTTCCTGTCTTACGAGTTTTAGCCATGGTAGTATACAGTCTGGATGGTACATATGATCACATTCCAACTTCTTAACGTCTTCACCCAATTTGAAGTCATCCCAACAAACGGAGCACTGCATCTTTTTATCTGAAGCCGCAAGAAGGGGGCAAGGGGCATTAGTTAAATACTAAATGTGTAGAATAAATGTCTTGTTTATTTTACGGTCCTTACCAACTTGTTCTTGTGTAATATTAGCAGTTGCTAAATCATCTAATTTGTCTGTACTTAAGGGAGGGGGTCCAGTTCCTTCCATTTGGTTCATCAGTTGAGTTACAATGGCATCTAAACCGTCACGACCCCAAAACGTAATCTCCAAGATTTCCCAAAAGTCTGAAACAGGTAGTGAATGTTTTCTCAAATGATTTTCATGATTTATGTTTTTATTCATCAAAATAAATTATTACGGTAGACCGCCTCCTCCGCCTACGCCTCCTCCTAATCCGGTAATCAAATCAGTCAAAAAAGAATAGAGTGCGTGTTCCATAGGATTTTCTGCATTTGCTTGAGGTGTATGACCAGCACTTCCTCCCTGTGCATCTCCAGGCCCTGCTTGCCGAGGACTGCAAACAAGAAAATAGATTAAATAATAAATTAACGCACATGGAACTTAAAAGGCTCACCGCGCATTGATGACAAATGAAATTTGTGGACTTCCGGGGCTCTGCCCTCCAGACCTGGTATGAGCGGCATTAGCTCCTCTATGTGGATTCCTTCCACTAATAAAGTTAGCAAATAAGGGAGTTGGACCACCACCACCAGCATTCTGGGCTCCAGGAGACCTCGAACCATCAAGCTGTAACATCTGCATTTTTAAATGAATTGAGTTAGTGGGTTTATGAATCTTGATGATCCCTATGTTCTCACAATATAAAAAGGGCGTGTTATCGATAGCGAAATACAATTATTGTTGACGCATGTTGTGTCATACCGCATTGACAAAGGCAAATGGATCGAACGCACGATTAGTATTATTGGGATCATTATTGCCAGCACGGGGACCATAGAATAATACATCCATAGGGTCTTGTGTTTGAACAGTAGGGTTGGCTCCAGCAGGAACTTCTTCTATGAAACCTCCTCCACATGTCGGACAAGTATAATCCTTAATTGAAAAGGAAATTCGTTCAAGATTATTAGATTGAGAAGTAATCAGTAAACAAGGTGCAAAACAATTCAATTAATGAATGGCCTCCGAATATGATATGCTTCACACTGGACTTGCCAAATCAACCCGTCAAATATAACAAATCATAAATGGTGAATGGTTTGGCATGAAAACATTAGTTCACAAATTATCTTACTTTTCAGAACATTATCGTTTAATCAAACGTAATTCCTGCAGTAAAAACAGCTTTAACTGCCGTCTAAAATATGAAATACACTCCTCCATTAAACTTGACTACTGACAGTATTTAAAACAATTGACAATTAAACCCAACCCTTTGAACGAAATAAAACTGAGGAATTACACCGTTGCATTTCTTCGTGTAACTAGCCCGTGTTAAAGCTAAAATTTAATATTATGTTCATAAAAATTGTGCTTACATCTTGGACGTGACCAATTTCCAAGATTACATTTGTAACAAAAATACCGGGGATTATTTGTTGAAATTTGGACATCGGCCTCTGCCATGTTCTCAAAATTTAATAGCTTGAATATGTCGAATTTAAAATACGGCGCTCAGACGTGACTCTGAGATCTTTCAGGGCTTCTTTCCCTCAAGTATATCTGGCTTCAGACTCACGCTATATTGCACCACATACAATGCAATGACGTTCCCATCGATGAGTCTATGGTCTAGAAGAACCAGTAATTATGCAATTTGTTTACATCACATTCACATTCCATGCATTCTGTGCTCATTACAATTTAATTTGCTCACGAAAGCCATGAAAATATTGTAAATGGGTATTCAAATGTTTATTGTCCAATTCGATTGATCTTTTGAACTATTTATACATCTCCCTCAAAATCTACATCGCATCGAATGGAAAAGTGCATTTGCCTTTATTGTATGTAACATAATCCTACCAAAATTCACTCTCAGTCAGCTCCGACTATAGATAGTCAGTCAGCCAGAAGTCAGAGACATCTTAGACAAAGAAGACAAATTCAACAAAAGGAGATACAGATAAAATGATAATAATAAACAAAGTGAAACCACTAGGGAAAGTTTGGAAATCGAAATTTTACTTCAAGTCGTTGTATTAATGTTAATTTTGCTTTTATTACCCTTGTAATATTGCATTTCAAACGCTGATTACTTAATAAATGCCATTTGCTACACTCAATGATCAATTAAGTCAAGGAAAGATTCACAATTTGAAGATTCTCCTTTAGAAAAGTCCATGCGAAAGGAAACTACCAATAAAACGCTACACATAAACACGGTTACTTTTGTAGGTACATATTTACAAAGTTACAAAATTTGCTGTGTACACCGTACTAACTCATTAATAGAGCAAAGTACAAACAAATAATATAGCAAAAATACATGAAGGAATAAATAAGAGAGCTGCACAGTTTTACATACTGTATGCACTGTGCACAACAAATATAGAAAATCTGACTGAATGAGCGTTTGTTTATCAACTTAACTCAATTATAATAAATATGCAAACACACATCATTCAACGCTGTAAATAAATGACTGCTACAATTCTTTCAATTGTCACTCATGTTTATGTGTTCTTTTAATAATAAATCTTTGTTCGGTAAGAGAAATCAGTGGACTCCTTACCATGTACATATACATATTGTTATATTGTTGGCAGAAATATTTGTTTTGACAAGTGTGCAGAGCATATTACAATAGTTATAGAGGATTTAAGCAACAGAATGAGCAACAAATTAATAAAAGGAAGAAATGAACTAACTACAAGATTAAAGTCATAGTTTATTATTACTACCTAAAACAATTAAAGTAATTTGTAATAACCAGCGTGTGTTAGCCTATCTGGCATGCTATCATATGTTATCACTTATCATAAAAAGGAACATCACATCATATCAGTAATTTACAAACAGATATGAACGTGCAAATGCACACCTACACGCATGGTCATTCGTCATTCTTCATTTGCCGTGCATCCACACAATTAATAATGTGTACTACTAATGCGTTCAGTCAACAATTCATTCTGCTAAAAGCTAACACGGATTATGGGAAAAGCCTCTCTTACTGTTCGTGTTTGCGTATTGCGTTGCACATGATACACTGCGCTGTAATACATACTGAATACACCTCTCTCTCTCTCCGTAGAACTTTAGTGTAAGTGCATCCACTCGCACCTCACACGGGATGATAACGAAAGAAGAGGATTTGTACATTGGATAGGCAATCGCAGCGACAGAACGCAAAAATGAAATAATTGTACGTGAATGTGGTACATGTTAATAGAAAATGCACAAAGAATGTACTTAAATGCATAAGTTTGCCACAGCATTTTAGCAATGTGTACCGGAACACAAATTTAATGCACAGCGCAAATATGCATACATAGTACATATACACATACTGTATACTTATAACCGCAAAGGTTTCCACGTATGCATGCATTTATGCATTGTATAAATATTGTGAGTGAGTGCGGATGATATCTAATAGCTTTAATAACAGCCTGTGTAGTACTCATGTCTAATTCATGACAATTCCTTCAAAGGGGGATCCTTTGCCGTGTTAACTGCAGTGAAAATGAATAGAGTGTTTTATATATTTCATTTGTTGATCTGTACCACCACCTTGAGCGGCAAAAAATGTGTACTTTCTCACCACGACAATCACAGCGTCTTGGTCTCTCTCTCTCTCTCTCTGGTCGCATCCACATCTGAGCGTCAAAAGAATGCAGAGCACAGTGAACTGAACGCACTGCCTGCTGCCAATTGCTAGCTACCTACTAGCGCTCAACCTGCGACTTTAGACAGGTGGATAAAAAATCTAATGTTTTCGAATGTAGGTTACGTAGAGTGAGAGATCGGAGTACAGAGCGAGAAGACGTTTACTCCTAAAGGAGATGAGGAGAAGAGAGCATCTTCAGTTGGCTGACCATTTCCGGCATATAAACTCATATTAACAATGACAGTCTCTTGACAAAAAGCAAATGAATAACTAGGTTAACTATTTTTAGACGTTCACACTCTCTACACACTCATTCTCTGTGTGTATACATTCTATTATTATATTTATTTTGGACCTTATTCACTCACTTATAGGCCCTTTATCATTTTATTAGTGCCAATCTAAACACTTAATTTATATCTTTTAGTCCTACTGATATAAGCCATTGCAGCTCCATAGGTGTTTATTGTGAGAACCCATGACACAGCTTAGCGTGGACAGCCCTTTGTGCTCTTCCAAGTAAGTGGTAGGTTTATTATAACACCTTTAGAAGAGGTAGTAGCTCTTTAAAGGTTGACGGTTGGCTAGCGCTATCTGCATCCTTGTCAACATCTCATAATTTTGATTAGCGGACAAAATCCCCTTCATGCTTCCGAAAAGTACATAGTGTCTGGCCACGTCCTTCATTGCAATACACATGACAAGACGCTAAATCACTTGCAAAAGCCACTTTGCCAACATTATTCCCTATTTCATTACACAGAAACGAGCTGTAAGGATTTATACAACCTATTATACTACAGCAGAACAGTAAAGGCTGAGAAAATCTTCTGGGTATCTGATGGGACATGACATGAATTATTTTGCAATGTGTATGCACACAATGCACAATTCTAGACTTCATTTAAGATATAAATCGAAACTGATATGCTTGAAGAAATTCTTCCAAATTGTGAGATTCTTTCGATGTCATGAGTGTAATCAGCAGAATACTTCTGACTGAATGCTATGTATGTGCACTGGCACACTAAACCATTGTTACTTGTTACTACAGTCAAGCTGAGCATTGTCAGTGGATAAGTAGGTAAAAAGTGGAAAATGATTGATTGGTTGCCGAAATTTACAATTGTGCTCTGTACATGTAGTAATTCCCATGCTCGGCATGAATTGAAAAGGCACGCGCTCGCTCCTCTCTGTCAATCGAGAGAGGCAAGAAAAACCCGGAAATTAAAAAATCCACTACTCTATATTGCTCTGCTATATTTGAAGTAGAGAGACGCGTAGGTATATGCACAAGAGCGGCACTGAAGATATGAAGCAATGCTAAAGCTGTGTGAATGTAAGTATAAATGTAATGCAATTCAATGCAATGAGTTGAAGTTTGCCAACCACTATACCACCACTCTGTGTGAGTACATAAGTACATAAGTAAAAAAAAATTACACAGTAAGTAATTCCCATAAAAGTAAAAGTTATAAAAGAGGATGCTACTCATATAATAAAGATGAAGATAAGCTTTAACTTTCTCGAGACTCGACTCGACTAAGTAAGTAACTCGCCTTCTTCTCTCGTATACCCCTTTACTTTGGTTAACGTGACTTCATTCAGTAGTTAACTTAAATTGTATCGTACATGTATGAAGTGTCGTATGGTTTATATGTATATGTATCTATCTCTCGGTGTGTGTAATAGGGTGATCGCCGTCTCAACTCAATCTTGTTTCAGTAGGCTATCTCACCTTGCGGTGACCACACGGCATTCTATTTTCTCTCGTAACTTTTTTATGATCTACCTACACGTTCCTACTCACTAATTGAGTGTTTTACACAATAAACATCCATTTTATTGCATTTAATTCGTCTACTATCTTACCAACTTTTTTGGTGTACATACAATAACTTCACTTTTCAAACCACTTGTACTTCTAGTTGTAGGAGTACTCGTTGTTGTCCACTTTTACGTGTGTGTTCCATTGATGAATCTCATTCTCCTCGATGCACTACCTCTGGTAGTCCGCAAATAGTGCTGCTGTAGCTGACTTGTCTACTATATTTAGCTAGTTTGTCTTACCACCACTCAAATCTCTATTGCTTGAGCTATAAGCTAAAATTGTAATTAGTATGAAATTGTGGGGTAGCTGCTGTTGAAGTTGGTGTTAAATAATATCACACAAAGTGCAGTCAACTTTAGTGAGATCAGTTTCGAGCAGTGCTGTGTTCGATTTCATTGAGTACAGTGGACCATGTGGAGCCTGATCCTCCCTTTACTCTGTGCACTTCTTGTGAGTGGTGAAGAGATAAAACACAATTTACCCGAAGGACTCGAAATTGTCGACCCGAAATCACTCGGACTCAAGGGAGATGATTTAGATAAATTGCTTGGAAACGTGAAGCTACTTCCTATTGCGTCTGGGTAAGTCATACCACAAGCATATATTCTAAGTGCTGTATAAATAAAAAATAATTCGTTCTATTTAGAATGTACATTTCTATAATTACTGTGTGAGACTGTCACTTGTGCATGTATGAGTGTAAATAGATGTCTCCGCGCAAAGCCAGGTTTTCATATCAATTAGCTGTGTTTGTGTACACGCTTAAATGAAGGCAGAAACGAATAATACATGGCGTCAAATATGCTTACAGGTAATTTCTATAGAGAAGGAGAAGACAGACAATAATTAATGATTGCTCATCCTTTTATGCCATAAGCCAAATGTACGATTCAAATCATATTTTGCCAATTAACGCAGTCATTGCAATTGCATATACTTACATATGCAAAGGAATTTCAACGAATCATTAAGAACTACTCATTGTAGGTACATATGTAAAGAATATGTAGGTACTTAAATTGTTCATGCTGCATCTGTTTTGTTACTGTTCTCCTTTAGTAGTATTACGTCAAGGACTGACAGCTTTTGGGCTAGATTAAAAATATAACTTACAAAGGCAATGTGATGGACCTTGTCTTGCGTAACCGAACGGCAGTCTGCTCCTTCAGTGAATTACCAGTTGGCGTGTGCAGTACTTACAACTTTATTTTCGTAATAGAGATTGCGTTTCCCCTGCACTCAATAAAATATTTACTTGGACACATATATTAGAAAGGAGTAACAAGTGTTCAAGAAATTTTCGATTCTTGGTGCTGTTTTGATTTGCTTTGTCATTTTATAATGACTTACAATTGGAGACTCGTAGACATAGTGATTTAGTATTACGACAGGTATTTTACAATTACAATTTAATGAACATATTTGCTACTCGTGCTCAACTATGTACATATATACCACTGCACGTGAAGACATGTTGGTTCTAATAAGCTAATAAGTAGCCAGTCATCGTACTTGACACTTTTGGCAATAAATGTCGTGAAATGACGAATTAGAAAACGAAAGTAGAATCTGAACAAAGTAGGAAAGAGATGGCATTCATTAAAATTAAGTGATGTGAGTTGATACTACATGAACATACGTCCATTTGCCGAAAACTCTTTGCTGGCAGATTTATCCACTGGTGTAAATGAAGTAATCGCTATCACTTTCTCTATTTAGGAATGTTGGCGACACCAAAACTCAAATCTTAACAGTAGGATTCGAAGGGGATGAGAACTTAAATTTAGATGATTTTGAATTGCCTCCAAATTTCAATCTTCCTCAAAAGGATCAAGAAATTGCTCAAGTAGCTTTCAAGCAGTTTCAGCAATATTTACAGAACAATGGGTCCAATAAAGGTAACGAATTTACAACACCATTTAATCCGACTACATTTAATGTGCCCACTACCATTCCGCCACGAAATCAAAATGAAATACCGAACCGCCCTGACAATAACCGGCCTCCAGTCGTGAACAGACACCAAAATCCACAACCACAACAGCAACATCAACATCCAAATCAACAACAACAGAATAATTACCACCAGCAGCAGCAACAAAGACAGCAG
>JABASC010003682.1:0-13529 GCA_019776185.1 Plutomurus gul
AGCAGTTTGGTAAACTTGTCTCGTGTTCTTGCTCTTTCTTCAGATACTTATCTTCTAATATGGTGTATCTTTTTGGTCGATAGTCCCCGAAATACATACCAGCCAGGGGAATATCATAACTAGCATAATATCGGAGAAGAAAGTTTCGCAGCGTAAATGCATGCGTACTTCTATAGGGAGCATATTTTGTGACATTTGTGTTTTTGTATAAACTTATTGTCTGTGTAAACTATTTACTTCTACAAGATCAAAATCTACACACTTTATGGTATATACTGTATACTGTGCATACTTATAGTTTATATGGTTTTAGTAATTTGGCTGTTAAAAAGCGGAGGGTAAAAGTCAAGTCACTTGTCTTTTCGTCTTTTGTCTCTCTGTGTACACCCGTGTGTCCAACCTCAGTCTTCCTATTGTCTCTCATTCTCTTTCTCTCTCTCTCTGTGGCCCCATAATGGATGTCTGTACACCATTGTACACATCTATCTACCATTCTCTCTCGCCACGCTACACAAACATTACGCCAACACCAATCAACCCATGAAATCATCCTAATGCTTCTTTATAATAATATAATGTGCACTCCTTCCATTGGAATATAGAATCAAGTGTGAAATATCCCTATAAGCATATTGGTACATCTACAGGGTGGCTTCAGAAAATCATAACCATTTATAGTAGCACCAGTCTTTGTGCACTCCTTACTATACAATACACTGTATACTAGTTCCTTTGTATTCAGTAGGAAGAGAAGCGAGTCACTGTGAAGTTTGCATTATATAATAATAGTGTGGCCGCAAATTGGGACAAGGACCTTCACTGTGTGCACTGCAGAATATACTAGCTGTTCGATGGAACTATGTGTATTACCAGCGATAGAATGTAATAATAGTATAATGATATTGGATTGCATTAGTAGATCGAGTTGCTGGCTTGGCCTAGCATGAGGAGGACATGCCATAGCTTGTCACACCAGGGAACCCACTACTAATACATACTACACATAAACTTCTCTCTCTCTCTATAATATACACGTACTATAGTACGTTGAGGCAGAGAAGAAGCAGCCAGCAATTCAAGTCAGTCCACTATTAATAAGTCTCCGTGCTCGCCACCCTTTCATAAATCATTAGTGCGAAAATAGCGAAAACGTTGTTCGACCTCGTATCAACTTATGTTATGTCATGTTTTATTGTGTTCTTCCTCTCTCTCTCTCTCTCTCTTAAGACCTCCTCTCTCCTTAAGTTCACCGGCGCGACGGCGGGTTCACTCCATAAAAACATATCTACCGATATTTTCTCGTGCCCAGGAATTTCCACTCTAAATGAATGTTGATATTCGCAATTTCAGTGTGGAAATTGCATTAGGGATGTCATTAAAGTTACATGACTTAAGAGTAAACGTGAAATGAGTGTTCTTCTCTGTGAGAGAGAATGAGTGGCAGTCGCATGAGAAAAATCTTATCAACCTAGTTTTCCAGAAAGCATGGTCTTCTATATAGTGTGCGTGTTATATATTGTACTTACTAGGAAAGTAATAAACGAATTACTAATTGATCAGCAATAATTGTCAATCCGGGAAACAGTGTCATATGAAACACTTATTGCATTACTATAGTGTAATGATTAAAGGGGAGGAGCTAAATGTCAATATTCTTACTGGTAGAGAGTGAAATTGGATTGCCTGGAAAATAATAAGCGATAGTGCTGATTATGATTAAGATAAATCACTCAGAAATCAACTGAATGATAAGCAAATCCATGCGATGCGTGTAACACACATTTTTCTATTTTTTTTTCAATCCTGCCAAATCCATTTTGTAACAAAGTAATGCACGAAGATTAGGGAAACTCTGAACAGCACACCACGTGCAAAAGCACGATTTGGCCGTTAACATCAAAACCTGATAGCGATCCTGTGTTACAGCAAAAGGGCGCTGTATTAAAAAAAATACTGGAAAGATGCTCATTCATGATTTTTTTGGGGAAAATGCAATGGATTTCAACGTACTCACTGTCTTAATTTCGGGGTTTACTCCTGGTGTACATGAAAAATGGTAGATGGATGGCCATTCAAATTACTTTGCACCACCGCATATTAGTTTTTCACGTTGATTGAAGTCGACAAGGAAGGCATTACAATTGTTTCCTTTGGGAAAAATCTCATTAAACATTCACATTGCAGCAGACACACAATTAGTGCATTCATATTGGATGAGTTGGTGTATGTGGTGAGCATAATATGGGTCACCCTGTCACCTAGCACCAATTGAGACATGACACATTGACACATTCTTTTTTGGGGGAGAAAGACAGGAAATTCCACTGAAAGCCAACTCGGATTGCTAAAGAAACCCTAAAGTCGTTTGAAAGAACTCAGAACTGAATTCCTACTGATAAGGTAAAAAAATAATGAATGTACGCTGTGGCTGATATGATCAAAACGCATACAGTGTTGGTGGTGGTGGTAGGGGAGAGTACTAGTCTAGTAGCACCTAGCCTCTTAGAGAGGAACATGCTGTTGGACTGAATAAAGTTTGCTTTGCATTTATGTACTCTTGACTTAATTTGACTTCGTAATGTAAAAGGCTTTCATGTTTCTGCTGGAGAGGAGTATGTGTTTACACACAGAAGTGGTGTTGGTCGAGGAAAGTAATAAGCACAGAAAGTTGGACGACTCTCATCGTCCTCGTCGTTTGTTCTTTGGCCTATAATAATGGTGTGTGTAACAGTATACTATAAGGAGTCAACGAGTCAAGTCACGGTGTCACAGAGGTCGGATGATTCACTGTTCTTACGAGACTGCTGATAAACACGAGCTATTAATGAAATACTGCTGCTAACTAATATTAACACATTTAAAAGGAACAACAGAACGGAGGAGATGGAGAACACCTTCTCCTTCTCGCTTTTCTCTTATAATAATAATGATGTGACCTTTATTATTATTATAGTAGTACAGTCCAGGAGCGGACTCGGGGGACTGTTTACGGGGGGAGTCCATATCTTACTATTGTTAAAGTAGTTCCTCCGTTTCTCCTATGTCCACCACCCATTCCGTATCTTACCAGTGTTTTATTTCTCCGTCAGAGCGACGGGTTCCGTATCTTTTTAGTGTTAAAATAGCTCTGCTTTGCCCCACTCTCACTGCATTACCCGTGTATAATTTCTTAAATTGACTAAGTGGCTGACCCCCTGGATCCTCGCCTGGTACAGTCACCGAGAAGAGAGTGTGGTGGAGGCGGCCAAGTTAAATCCCAACACTTGAGAGAACTTTGCGTCAACTATGCAACTAAAGCAAACAATATTTCATGTCCTCTTTTCTTCCCCCTCCTCGTATAAACATACATTCTCTTCTTGTTTAAAGACCTCTGTATGTATGTATAATAATAGTAATGGGCCACCGTTCCAGTAGGAACTGTATTCACACTGTATTCCTTTCCTCTGCCTACTACTTAGAAAGGTGAGAGTAACAGTCACCTACTTACATTATATTTTAGAATCTCCTCTTGAATTTTCTCACTGAGAGTCTATGGGGCCTCTGTGTCTTTCGGAATTTATGATGACAATGTTGAGCGTACGTTTCCCCATGGCTAAACGACCCCGTTGGGGATTTTTGCACGTTATATTCTCTTTCTACACACAGTTACGCAATACTTATTTATGGCCGCGCATCAATTTATTGCCGCAGAGTAGTGCCCTGTGATGCTCCTGTCTCTGTCTACCACCTTTTTTGGGGCACTCACAGAGAAATATGTGGAAATGGTGTCTTGTCAAAAGCCAGTCAATATATTCGATACTTAAAATTCGACTGGATCATAATTTCAAACTGGAAAAAGTATCGAGGGCAAAAGTTGGAGCTGTTCCAGGGGAGAACTGGCGCTTTATTGCCAATTAAAGATCTTCGTGATAAGTTTGCCATGTTTTGCAATGAATACTTGTTCTTAATCGTCTTCTAATGGCCATTATACATATATTTATATAATAAAAATATACATAAATAAATTATATTTTTTACATTTCTACTTTTCACATTACGAGTACGTTTTACTAATACTCACTCTCGCTCTCAATCAAAGTCGTGTGAGAGTACAGAGTACAATACACTACGATGAATTCTTTCAGCTTTTCTACGGGAGCACTTTTAATGTTCTACAAACAAGAAGAATACTACTCGTTGATCCTTCTCTTCTTCATTCCACCACCACCACCACCACTTTTTTCCAGAAGGACATTCTGTCTTGTCGGCAACCGGCTTTTTCTCTGATATGCGATGAGAGACTTAACTTGATCGTTCCCTATTGACCGGATCCATACAGAGGATTAAAAAACAGTGACTGGCGTACGGTATGTACTTATCTGGAGGAATTAGCATAAATTTCTCCATTCACTGCTGACTATGGAGTCGGATTGCACGAACAACAAGTTGACAAAAGAAGAATTAGACAAAGGAATCTTGCTCGTATCATAATACGTCTACCACCACCAATACTGTAATCGTTAATAACGATTTCCACTGCTGTTTAAGAGAATGCACAACAGGGTATCCGACCCATGCAATTTTGGCCAAAACCCGACCCAAGTGGGGTTTTGGTACAATGTACAAATGTCGCAGCTTATACTAGGTGTGCTGTGTATGCAGCAGCTATATACGGGAAAATAATGTCCTGTCCATAAAACCTGGATTTTAGATCCCTGACGCTTACTGAAAGACGAAGGAGAAAAAGAACGAACAACTTGTGCTGTGCTTCTTAAAGGACGACGACTGATTGCGATTAGACGGACGTACCTACAAAGAAACGTATTGGCATTATACAACAGTTGGACTTCAATTATTTGCATCGCTTTAAGTGTTCTCTCTCGTGCACACACAAGCACAGGGAATAAAAACTTGCTTTTATTTCATACTTTACCTACTAAACGAGTAGCATTCTAATCTGCACGTATAGTCACGGCAATTTAAACCGTTCTCTACACACATTGAACAATATGTATTATAATATATCCCCTATAGCATAAGATTAAATCCTACCACTACAAGCGGGCAAAATAAAAACGACTACGGCTGTATGATATAAAATAATTGAAGAATGTGCTGGAACTGGTTGGTGGGAATGATTGAGTGAGAAGATAAGCAGTAAATACAATCAAAAATCTACAACTATTGCTGTAATCCATTGTATTATCACATTGGATTACAGTGTGCAGCTTGTCGTAGTGGTCGTACCTGTCTTCTTGTCTGAATTCTAATTTTGCCAACTCAACAACACAAATCAGAAAGAAAAATTTCTCTCCTCTTCTTCATGATAATGATAATATGAAGAAGCTTCTCTCTCTATTTTCCTCTTGAGTTCTTGTAGACTTGAGAAAAAATTGGAAAACTTTATCTGATTTGATTTTTCGAGAGAGTCTCGGTTTCAGGTGCATTTTAAATGTTACTGGAGATGTTATTGGCACCTGCTGCCTCCTGGCAATCCAACTTTATTTCGCCTAATATGTACAGCACACACAATTTAACTATCACCACACTAAAACTCTGCTGCTGCTGATAAAGGAGATCTTCTAGCTATTAGGAACTTATTGACTAGTAAATCACTCGTTTTCTGATGACTAGACAGGATGTAGTCGAATTTCTTCTTTGTTCTCTATGATATTACACTGACGGCTGACGACGGTAATTACCAATTCAATCAGCAGCGCCACAGTATACGAAGATAAGAAACATTCAGAAGTGTTCATATTTGGCGCGTCTTCCATTCATATGATAGAACCGCTTAATATTATAAAAGAAGCAGAGAGAAAGACAAAGACAAAAGATTCTATTATCAGAATTCTCTTTAGTTTAAAAGAGAATCCTAAAAGCAAGTCGTCTCCAGACTCTAGAGTACGAGATTACATTACATTATATTCTATTACATCACTTCAGATTGCGATTGCATTAGAGACTGGCTGTGTAAACAATTCCGTGCAGTTGTTCTTCCACCACCACCAACCATCATATAGTTCAACACACAATCGACTCTCTCTCTTAGTCAGTTCACACAGAGGAGAGCAGCAGCAGGATTTGCCCGAATTCACTGAAAAAACAACAGATGCGCTACGCTTTCTTTGCTTGTGACTTTTTCACAAAAACAAACGTTCTCTCAGTACTTAGTTGTTAGTAGCTCCGATTCGGTTATCGTGTCTTTTGCCAGTGGTATTTGTTGTCTGTCCTCACATGCCTTAAGCCATGCCAAAGTAAACCCACCAGTGTATGTAGGTACACAAAAACACAAACCTTTAACAAGAACAAAGATCATAGGTAACTTTGTTTATTGTTACACCAGTTGGAAACGTTCACCGACTTATATTTCCATTTATTGTCATTTTATAAATTCTGCCAAAAGACTCACACAGTATTATGTTACGTGTGACAACACTAACGAAAATATTCTGCAGGTACATACTAAATACACACATGACATACTGAGAGCTGGTGAGCTATTATTACAGTGAACATAAATAAAAGGGGTGCTGTTGGTGGGGGGGTGAAACCTAAATATCTCTTGTTTATTCTGTATAATCTATGTAGTGTTCTCCTTCTTAAACATTCATTTTTTAAATATATTTCGTGGGGTATGTGTGGGAGGATAGGCCCAGCTTTTCCTAATTCCCCCTGGATCCACCACTGAATAGGTATTGTACATTAATGTATAGTTAGGGGCTACATGAAAGTGTGTTGGTTCCTTATACTACATATTATATTATATAATGTCGTCCCACATTTCCAAGTGTGTTTGTAGCACTTTGTTGTAGTCGTCGTGCGGAGATCATGTTGCAGCAAAGCCGAGAGAACTGTCGGGACTGGATCATTCATCATGTAACACAAAGCTCCTCTATCCATCACATCACATCACATCAACTATCATTTTCAGCCAACTCACACAACACACACAGAGCGCAGTCTACAACTAATGCCCACTTATACTTCATAGTATGAAGGTAATTTTGTAAAGCCTGAAACATTTTCCACATCTCATCTTGCAACAGTATAGTGTAGCATGCAGTTCCAGTGGTCGCTCCTTCTTAAGTAAACTTCCAGAGCTCCGAGCCACCAGCACAACATTACGTATTTCATGAAGAAGAAGAATAAGCGAGCAGGCAAGAGCACCAAGGAAAACAATCTTTTCTCCTATCGTGTATCAGAACAACAATAATCACAATGCAATCAGCCTTTGCCATATAACATTTTAACGTTGTCTGCACGCTCTTAGCAACGCTGAACAGAACTACTCGCTCGCTCTCTGACAATCACCAGTAGATTACCGAACACGAGAACAGTCAGCCAAAGTCGACTAAGACTTTTTCGCCCAGTGAAGACAAACAGTCACTGGATCCTAATAATAAGGGGTCATCGTCATACATTACATATTACGGCATCCCTTCTCCGGAAGAAGGCTCTCGTTTTGTCACTATCATACATAGGCCCGCTGTAGATTTCCAATTACTCCTTATCTGGAACTGGTCTTGTGTAAATATACGATGCCTCCATGCGTCAAGTCTGTGTCACAATACCTTGGAGGCCGTGGCCTAACTACTATAGAGGGCAGATGGTGGCAGTCTAGCTGGAACAATTCAGCTGAAAAGTCTCTCATTATTTAAGTTTGAACAGGTAAAAAATAGCGAATTTTTTAAGAAAAGGGGGCCCAGAGACGCTTGTGTCCCCCGGCCTTCAGATTATAGTTACGCCACTGCGTAGAGGTAGGGATTTGGTTTGAGGTGACGTAATTCTTGGTTAACCCCTAAGAGCACTCTTTAGAACTACTGACTGACTGACTGACTGTGAAATGTTCACTCTCCGTGTGTAATCCTGTGAGAGTGAAACCAGATTCTTTATTTTTCACTTTTTATTCCATTTCTAAGTAAATTTCTGGTCGGTAATTGTCTTCGCAGCTCATCGCACTCATATAACTCAGTCTCAGTCTGTTCATCATTTGGTTGGTTGTGAGCAGCACCCTGATATCAAGACTCATTTCTATGCAAAATGCAGTAGATTTCAAAAGCGACGAACGAACGAACGAGTAGAGAGAATGGCAACTGGACTGGACATACTGCATGCCTAGCTCATTAATCTCCTGAGCAGTCAGTCAGCTCACCACGTGAAGGTGAATGTGCAGTAGGCCCCACTACTAATATTTCAGCATTCTTGTAAAAGAATTGTGCTCTGCTGGAACAGACTAAGAAAACGTTCAGTTTACTTAAAGGTATTGACACGACAGCAGAATAATAGAAAAGTAGAAGTTTGAGGGGTGCATATCAATGTTGCAGTAGTAATTTCGTACAAATGATATACACACGAAGAGGTATTAAACGATATTTAACAACCGGCTCTGTTAAGCACACAGACACACTAACTGCTTTTCCATGAACGTGGAATTTTCTACTACTTAAATGAGTTGTAGGGATAGGATTAGGACGTGAAGCTAAGATTTGATTAGTTTTTTACATGGAAGCCTACGTTTTTCTTCAGCCGAACACATTAATGTATTGGCAGTAGGAGCGAGAAGGTGATGATTTCTCATCGCTTCTGCTGTTGCTGCTGGATCCTTCACTCAGTCAGCCAGAGCGTTTATTATTGACATGACACGACGGCTTGAAGTTTACTCTGCGAAATTACGGACGGCCATAAGCAACGTCTGTACTTTACAGCTCGTTTACAACAAAGTCGTGAAGTTTCATGCTGATAGAACATGTCTCCCCCGGTTTGCCTAACGAAAACTATTGATGACTTTCTCCACATTTGCCTACATTGTCTATGTCTATATACATATTGTCTACATAGTGTAGTGTGTGTGTCGACGAGGGGGCAGTGGGACATATAAATATTATGGTAAGAGAGCAAATTCGCCAGATGTTTCGGCATTTATTCTACTTATTCACTCGTAGTTTATTTTACTTCTGCTTCTTCTTCTTGCACATTCTGTGTTTGTGTGCCTGCTACTGGTACTCTGTGATTTTACGGGGAACGCTGAGCTAGCTACTAGGTCAGGGAAATTTTGCGCCCGAGAAATTGAACAAGAAATTGCATTTAGAGACAGGAGAAGGCTTTCTTGCTCATATCACCTTCTACACGTTAATATTGCGCTGGGGTGTAGTGACTGTGTGCAAAATCCACGTTGACTCACTGACTGACTGACTTGAACGTGTGCATGTAATCATATTGGCGGAGAGAGAAAATCTACTCAGTGAGTCTCAGTTGTGTTGTAGAGATTGCATGCATCCAACAGAGAGGAGAGAGTCAGAGCACGGAGATCACAGAGTGAGATGCTAATTTTTGAGTTTATATACGAAAGTTGAGTGAAACTAGCGACTTCCATAATGTCTCTATGTGCAATTTTGCAGAGAATTGTTTGTGGGACACGCGGGAGAGTGGAGCACACAGGAACACAGGAAGGAAGCGAAACAGACGGAGAGGTTTTAAAGCTGACTGAACTTAATTCAGGACTCTCTGTGTTCTCATGTCATGTGACTATCTCACTGCTGCTACTACTGTGTAAACAAATATAAACACAAATACACAATCTCACACAGATATTTCAACCAGGGTTTAATTCTTAGGAATTTTGTCCGCACCCAGTGGGGAAAATAAAAATTCCCCTACTCTCTAAATTAAAATTACTGTAAGCATTTCCCCCTAATTTTCCAGTGTTGTGGGACGAATTGAAACCCTGCCTTCCAGTCACATAGAGCTAATAGTACGACAGCTAACAATAAGAACTGCTGGGTCTATGTGTTAGATAAGACTTACAACAACAAACATTCGTATAGCAGCATAGTGAGGAACGATTGTTGAACTAGTGGAACAGATTGGGCGAAACAAGAACAAGACGACAAGAAGAAGACTTTACTTTCCATGAGATTAAGTAAGGTGGTGGTGGTGGTGGTGTGGCCTAATAGTAGTAATGCCTTGCAAAAGTAGACTTAGAGTCTACAGCATGTCTACTGCTACTAACACTTTGTACTTATTTACGTGACTTACAACTACCTCGGTACAATGTCTTGTCTTCTTGTCTACCTACATTCTCTCTCTGTATTCTCTGTATTTGTGTGTTAATAGTGAGAAGGAAAGAAATGTGTCTTCTTCCCGTGTTTCAAAGCGTATTTGTACATGAATGATGCGAGGCGGTGGTCGTGATTCGTGATCCTCTGATGTAATAATACCAACGCTAATGCTCAGTCAGTACACATAAGAATATTGTATAAACAACGCAACACAGTCTAAAATTCCTACACGGGATTCCCTTTTAAACGTATCCACTATAGTGTATTCGTGCTGGGTGCTACTAGTTTGTCTTACAGTGTGTAGAGATTTAAGTGTGTTGGCAAGGGAGATGTATGACACGTCTAAAAATAACGACCAGAGGTTCTCTCTTCTCTCAGTCTCTTTCTCTCGTCTCTGTTTGCATGAAAAGTTGATGAGAAGGCCGAGGGAGGGAAAGAAGACGAAGCCAGCCAAACGAAACCAAGTCAACGGCAACGCAAAACTCAATTCAACTGGCCCATGATTTATTTCCACTACTACTGCATGGAAAATACATATACATAGCACACGCTTTGCATATATTACGTGCATATCTATATGCATTACTAATATTACGATGAGAATAAACAGATAGATAAAGTGCAGCAGGACAGCAACAAAATATTATTATCGTAATATTGCTTTTACACAAGTTGAAGCCACATTTATTTTCTGTCTCTCTCTCTCTGTGTGTGTGTCTCATCTCTATAAGAGTGAGCGGAACAGTAAATCTAGATTTGAGACTTGAGACGACTCTTCTGTGAGACATGTTGTTGTCCCGTGTGCGCGCCCGTCCGCTGAATACACGAGCAGAAATGAAATGAAATCGAAAAAGGGCAGATGTGAGACAACTTTCCTTCTCATTTATATCCCCGTCTCTCTCTCTCTCTCTCTCTCTCTGGGTCTTAAAGCTCTGTCTCTGTATAATGTAATATAGTATGATGTGTAGCCCGTGTGTAATAACTTATCTTTGTGTCTCACTGTCCCTCTGGTGTCTTGTCCTTCTCCCTTCTGGCCTGTCCTGTCCTCAGTATTAGTATGAGTGTTCGTTTGATCTATTTATTTATGCATTTCTGTGCACAACAAGCTGACACAATGTGAAACTCATTTCTGTACAGAAGAGGCTGCTCTGAACTGCTGCTGCTACATGTAATATGACATTTTACTATCTCTCTGTGCTTCTCTCTCTCTGTGTGTATTGTGCAGCAGGAACATTGAAACTTTGTATTAGCTCCTGAATATGCATAAGTGCTTACATGTACTTGAGAGAGGCTTATTTGCTGGATTCCTTCACAGCTTTGTATAGTAGAGAGTCAGATTATCCCAGAATTTATTACACACGTACAGAGATGGACATTATAAGAGACTTGACAGCAAGCTGTCCACTTTAAACCAGCAGTTAATTAAATTTACTACGTTTTTTGTGTATTTAAAAAGATTACTAGTTTTTTGGGAGCTACTGCATGGAATTTTCCAAATGACGAAATCAATTGAAATACTTACCGGCGAGGGCGACAGCGAAAAACAAAAGTCTGCCAGCTATCCGTCCTGCAGACAGTGTTCTCCTATCCATCTTCATTTGTAGAAGTATTTGAAGCTATGAACTGTTTTAATTAATGCACTACTACAAATTAAAATTTCCAATCCAGGGCACTGTACGCTCTTTTTGGCTAATTGTAAATGTATTCGGAACTTTCACTTGTTTTAGTATCGTATTATTAAAGCACAGAAAACAGTAAAACTTTAGTAATTCCGGTTGATAGTCGTGTATAGAGATTTTTCGCTGTTATCAGAGAATAATTGAATGGAAATCCATTGGTCACACTTGTCTTCTCCTTCTGTTGCTGAATATCCACAATTATATATGCAGAGAAATGAGGACGCACAAGGACCGGGCAAATAATTAAAGAGCACTTTATCCGTTTGTAGATAGAGAGGACACTATAAAAGTTCTCGCTCTCTCACAATCTCTGCAACTCTATATACTCCACTCGGACACAATAGTAGCTCGTATAAGTAGTGTGGACTTTACAGTTTAGCTGAGAGGAGTTAATAAAAATGATCAAAGTTACTTTTGTGTTTGTGCTGCGGCTGAAAGTGGTGGAGCAGTGCTTACTTAGTAATTGACTGAACGGTTATATTCACTTAACTTACAGTCTGTGTGTATTTGTGTGTGTGAGAGAGGTTCATTTATAGAAGATGCAGCTGACACGACACGAGAGAACACAGTTAGCAACTATTCCACTGAAACACTGACTACTGACTGCATGTGGTGGTGGAGGTGGTCGACAGAGCCAACTCTCTCTGAAGTAAATAGATAAAACAGGTAAGTAGGTATTAGGTATACCCCAGGACGCAAACAAGCACATACAATCACCCAGTCAGTCAGTGGTAGTTAATTATTGAAGAAATTAAAGAAAAGCCATGTTCCACACACCGACACCGACAACACAAGAATGAGTGCTGCTTCTGTTCTTCTCGTCGTTGCCTGTGAATGTATGAACGCTCGCACGGGACAGCGAAATGCACTGCTCTCTCTCTGTATTTTCTATATCCTGTGCTTGGCTTGAGTGGGTAACGTCCGTCTTTTCACCTGGACACGACACAATAGCAGAACAGAATGAAAGGCAGGAAGAAGGGATGGAGAAAAAAATCCTTCGTCGTTCGCTTGTAAGCTGTCGGGCCACTTTTCTTCTTATACCTTCTGCTGTTATTGAGCTAGTAGTCTGTATTATACACGTTATGAGTCCTATAGTAGACAATTATGTTAATATGTAAGGGTTCAACGTGTTACAAGCTGTACGTTACCTTTATAACCTAGTTGTTCAGTATTTTTCTATCTGTATTTAGCTGTAGGGCTTATCTACTGTCTCAAGTACGTATTTAAATGCTTATCTGCACGTATTAATACTATTATGCAACAACGAACGTTAAATTCTTCGGTGCGAGTAGTTTCCTCTGCTCATTCTTCAGCTGACACAGTTTTCTTCTTCTTGAGACTGACTTAATACCAAAGTGACGGTTAAAAGTTGTTCTACTATGTAGTAAAGTTTAAGTAAGTGGTGGTGGTGGTAATAGTAGGAGTTAAGATTCTTTAAAGTATTTTCGTCAGCAGCAACGCATACTGGCACCTTCTTGCCTTTTGCACTGTTCTCTAGTTAATACATAGATGAACGTGTACTAGAACTACATACCATTCTAAAATAGGCTTGATAGGAGGAGGAGTGCAGGCCAGGCCAAGTCAAGTAGTCAGACCACAGAGAGAAGTTGGAAACTTTTAAACGGTTCTCTCTCTATCTATCTCTGACTGTTTTGCAAGTGTTGTTGGATTAAGTCTATTGTGTTCTTTTATTTTATGCTGACTGCACTATTATTGTGCTCACTCTCTGAGGTAATGCACTAATGTACATAGAACGTGGCCAGGCCAGGGTTATAACGTGTCGTGTAACGTTTTGTTGTGAGCTGTGTGT